>VZTL01000890.1:28806-51429 GCA_013400535.1 Scopus umbretta
AAAAGGTTTAAAACAAAAAAAGAAAAAAAAAAATAAAAAAAAAAAAAAAAAGAAAAATCAATTCCAGCAATGCAGCTGTTAGACATGAAGGAGAACTGTAATCATTCTCCAAAGAACACTGATGAAAAGATTGTAAATTAATTGCTGAAACACACACGAACAATAAAAGACCAGGTTCTGCAAGTACCACTAAGAGAGAAACCAGAAACACTGGGACTGTGAGCATATTTCATCAGTGCTCTGAGCATACTGAAAGGCCTGAGCAATCTCCTTTGGAATGGATGCTGGTTCAGTAGAAGCGTGCCAACATCCTGTGCTTGGGCAAATGCAGAGATAACTGTAAGACAGTGTGGTTTACCTTAGCTATATGACACAACTTACCACATTGGGAATAGCAAGGTGTACTTCTGCTTTTAGAAAAGCAGCTACCTCTTCAGATTTGCTCAGACGAACAGAAAACTTCGTTCTCCCAAATGTAGTTCTGCTGAAAGTAATTTTGAAACCTTTCATAAATACTTCACCATGAACCCCCCTGAAATTATCTAAGAAACAGAATTTTGAGCTACTTTTTCTGGGAAAACCCTTATTGAGAATTTTCACAATAAGTTATGAACTACTTGACAAAACTTACAGAAGCTTCTTGTTTAAAAGGTAAAGATGAGCCACACCTCATCATTAAGACAAAGGTTACCTTGGATCTAGCCATTACTTTCAGAATTTTTTATCCAGAATATTTTATGATTCTGGTTTTTAATCCCTCAATTTAAGAACGATGGAACTTGGCCAGTGCTTTGAGTAGTGCATAAGAAGGTTTTACTGACCATTTCATGCAACAACCTTTCAAGAGTAAAAGTTGCCTCATTATATTTTAGATAAAATATTTAACCTAACAGGAAAAAAAGTTTCAAAGATGACAAGCTAGTGCAAAATGATAAATACTTGACCTAAACCTACTCAAAACTAAAACCAAAAACAAGGTGCGAAGTCCAATATCTAAATGCTATGACATGACATGGTGACCAAATAAGGGAGGATTCAACAATACAATACTGCAGACAAATATAAAGGACACACCCTAATAAACTCCTATTGACTTTAATGAGATCAGGATTTCAATATATCTTCTATGAAAGGTGTCCTCAGAAAAAGACAAAAGTAACTCAAGCTTCAACACACATTACGACAAAACACCATCAACTTTACCTGCTTAAAATAAATTCTCTTAATAGAATTCTAAGTAGGCATTTCAATGTACAATATATTATACTGAAGCAATTCTGTCTCTGAAGTGTATGCCTGTTTGAACAGATAACAATCTACCAAAATTATACTGAATATAGCAAATGATAAAATCGTATGGATCTTGCTGTTACCATATAGAATTCATAGACTGTATGGATAATCTTTAACCCATGGGAAACAACTCTGAGTGCATAGCCATGCTTGCAGAAATAATCTGAAATGAGATGAACATATAGGCACCCTGCCATATATGACCTCAAATGGTCATTTAAGTTCTAGTCATTTGTGTTGGACAATAAATTGTACTAAAAGCATCTTGAAAGCAATCCCAAGAGAAATACATGGGAATAAAAACAAAAGGGTGCAGGTGGGGTGGAAACAATAATAGAAATAAACTTCATTTTCTGCACAAAAGAAAGTGCAGACTATAACTAACAACATAAAGAATTAAAGCATGAAAGAAAAGTGTGGACCCAAAGCATCACTGCAAGAAGTGAATGCTCGCCAAGTTTTGCTTGAACTAAAAAGGCCAAGAGGTCTAGAACCGTTGACTAATGATACATGCGCATGTACCATTACATATGTAGATGTATATTTGTATTATTATATTAACACAGAAATAACTTTGTTCTGATAACACTATTGAAGGAATCTCTCATTTGCAACTTACTTTGAAACAAATATTCTTTTTTTAAGACTATCTAAAGACAGTCGGGTGGCTTTCTGGAGACTGTCTAGCAGCTGGTGACTAAAATAGGCAACCATCTCTTTACATTTCTGTAATAAATAAAACGGACGTTATTTAGTACTGTATTCAGACATGAACCTGAAGATTATTTCAAGAGGTTTTAAGTCAAACATATTAGTTCTTGTGCGAAGAACTTATGCTGTAAGCTACATGAGAAACACATGGAGAGAAGTTGGGGGAAAAATAGCTTGTAAGTAAATAAGTAAAAGCTGCACAAAAAAGAGAATATAACATCTGAAGAGACACAATTTGTCTTATTCAGAGACAGAATACTGAGGTCTAGCTGAAGACTCATACTCCTTCAGAAAAGCTCTCCTATTAAAAAACAAACACCATGATATTTCCAAGAACAATAGTACATATGTACCCTTTTCAAATAAGAGACAAATACAGCAAAGTCTGACTGTACTGGATTAAGAAGAATATAAAAATACAGCAACATGTAACAATCACTAGCACAAAACAACAGAACACAACCTTGTAACATTATTGCATTTGTACTTGCAAGTTTGTGAGTCTTTGCTCTCTACTTCCACTTCCCTCCTCTGCTGAATATGAAGAAATAGTATTCTTCAAGGAAAAAGTACAAAGGAACATGATCTTTCTTGGTGAATTTGGAAAAGGAGAATAGAAAGGATGAATGTTTCTGCCCACCCAAAAAAGAAAGCCTGTGTTACAGTTTAGGCACAATATTCTCTCCAAACTTTTACCACTCACATATCAAGGATTTGTTTAACAAAGGTGATAACTGGAATAACATAGAATACACTTTTGAAGGATAAAATCATCTTAAACTCACTTTGTAGGGAAGCTATTTCTTCATTTTTACATGACATTTGATATTCTCTATGTGATGTCTTTCTGTAACAGGCATACAGCTACCAAAACTCAAGATACTGTTTACTAATCTGATCAGTCTGAAAAAAAAAAATCCCTTCTTATCACAAAATACCTTTTTAAACTCATCTTCTTTATCATTGCCCTTGCTATTGTCACCACGAAGAGCTGCAGAAGTATTCTTTTCTCTCTCCTCTTCATTATTTCCAAACACTATATGTTTTTCTTTTACTGTAAATTTTAAAAGAATGTATTTTTTGTAACTGAACATTGTGTTCTGCTTTGAAGTATGCTGTCCTCATTCTTTACAGGCAAAATAATATTGCTTTTGATTTTAGTAGTACCTGGATCAGCTAATTGGTTTTATTTCACACCATTTTTTTCACACCAGGAATCTGGTTAAGAGCCCAGCCTATAAGCCTCAGCCTAACAAACACCATGTACAATACAAATATGTTATTAAAAATAGGTAGGCAGACATGGCTATATCAGCTGGAAATGGAAAAAAAAAAATCAGTATAAACAATTTAACAAAATACAGAGAAGTATCTTTTCAGCAGGTTTTTCTGGTTGCATCATATCAAACTACTGTTGACCCTGACCATGCCTCTATACTTGGAGGAAACTGAACACAGAATGAAAAACTCCTGTGTAAGAAAAGGAGCTCCATTATTGATCAAGCCTCAAAATACATTTTTCCTCAAAACAGAATATTTCCCTCCAACTATAAACTATTTCTCCTATAATGGTACAGGACCTCCTAGAATCTTTGTAACATACTCCAGAGCAGTGGGAACCAGCCGTATTGATCAGCCATGAGCCTTATACATCAGCAGTTGGTAGTCAATTGAATGTATTAATTTAAACAGACCATCCAGTAAAGCACTGGTATTTGAGACGCAATTCTACTTTGGCAGAAAAGTCATAAAGAGAGGGACAGTACACCAAATACCTGACATAGCTGAGAAGAGAGGAACACTGTATTTCACTTATGGAATCGGGACGGGGGGGAAGTTATAATGAGTGACTTAAAGAAAAGGAACCATAACATTCTTCCTCTAGAGCAAATACTTTGGTATTCTAAACAGAAAGACAGAGTTTAATTCTAGAAACTCCACCAATACTGAATTACCTCTGTATTTGATAGGCTAGTACTTTAGCTTAACATTAGTTAATGAAGGCAGAACTGTGACACAGATGAAACTATAGTGGGAGGGAGAAGTCTGAAGACAATTAGCTAAAACAATTCAATTTTGATACATACTAGCTAAATCTACAGAACTAGGAACAGAAATTTTTAGTTAACTTTATTTACCTGGTAATACATGTTCCTCTGAGGTCTTCCTAGAATATTTAATTTCATAATTCTTTTCAAATACAGATATTAGTTCTTGAACAGCATCTTCAATGTGCATGCTTTTGTGGTTCAATAACTCAGCACATTCTTTAGTGTAAGTCTGTTAAATAAAAATACCAATGAATTATCTTAGTATCACTGATCAACTTATTACTGATCTTTTCATGGAGAGCCAAAACTTTTCCCTGAATATTGCATTCTTCAGACTGAGACCATTTCAATGAAACAGCAACATTTTTAAAAGAAAACTGGGAAACCAAACCCAAAATCTTTATTTAAAATTATAAAAATATTTTGTTATATTATCACTATATTTTTAAAGCTTTTTAAAAAATTTCCATTTTTAAAATGCAATGGTATTTTTAAGGTCCAGGAGAAAACCCTGAATATTGAAGGGAGATCACAGTCTGAATGTGAAATGACCCAAATACTCTTTCAACTGTCCTTAACAATTTTATTTACTTGCATTCTTAACTAACTAAATACATTTTTAGCCTCATTTGTAATCAAGAATATTTTCAAATTCTCAAATATACTTGTTGGAAAGTATTTTTTGCCTTCTCCTTTAAAAAAACAGTTTGAAAAAAATGGGAAAGGGGGAGGCTGCATATGTCTGGGTATCTTCATACAAAAAAAAATCTCATCTAATTGTGAAGCAGTTAAATAAATAAAAATTATCTATGAAATACCACAGCTTAAGTATTTCAAATACCTAAGAGCAAATTTATCTCATATAAAATATTTAACCAAAATATTTTAATTTTTAAAAAGTTCTGTATTTCTACAGTGAGAAGAATTATTTTCTAGTTTTATATTAACTTACTAAGGCACTGTTTCTAACATGTTCAAGAATTCAAGTTCAAAGATGTAAAGTGGCACACACCTCATTGCAGGTCAACATATTCTCTACATTGATAGGACCATCTACTGGTAAGACAATTAAAAGAGTATTTGATATTTCTTTTAGTATTAAATCAATCCGTACTTCACTTAAATCATTAACCTAAAAAGAGAAAATCGTGTTAATACTGTACATTTATATTTAAAGCATAATATATTCTAATTTAGAGTTCTAACAGGTACACAATGTTTTACACAAGAATAAAAATTGTATCTCTCTACCCAGTGAAAATGCAAGAACCTTACTTACATAGTAGAAAATCCTCTATGAAAGTGAATCATAACAGAAAAAAAACCCTGGGGTAAAAGCACCAGCACAAAAGACCTTAAGATGAGAGAAGCAGACTAAAAAAGGAAGCACAGCAATGCCTTGTGAGTTATGGTGACTTAGGGGATATTTACAACGGCTAAATATAGCCACACAACCCACATATTTAAGGAAAATAGAGTGTATCTACAAAAGACATGGTTATTTCAGATACACTCAGGCTCAAAAAACTATTAATTTCTTACACAGTCAATCTTTTTTTCAGCTTTGGG
Source organism: Scopus umbretta (assembly GCA_013400535.1). Lineage (NCBI taxonomy): Eukaryota > Metazoa > Chordata > Aves > Pelecaniformes > Scopidae > Scopus > Scopus umbretta. The sequence goes on from VZTL01000890.1 coordinate 34,431, forward strand.
TTTCAGCAGCAAACAGAGCACTTGATCATAATTATATTTTTCAGCCATGCAGAAAAAGAAGTGAATATACCAACCAGTGACTAACAATCTCCTACTACAGGAGACACAACTTATGGTATTGGTAGGAGACATCATAGCCATGCAGTTCAACCATCAAGCCAGAAGGATGATCTGACTATCAAGATAAAGTCTTGAGAAGAAAAAGAACCAACACAGGTCCTCAAGCATGTTAACGAAATCAAAAGAATTCAGAAGTTATGTGGCAAACACTGAGAGGAAAAAAGCACAGACTCAGTCAGCATGCAGAGAACTGTGAGGGAAAAGCATGTTCCAATTATTTTATGGACTGCACAAAGAGAAGACAGTTTCACAGCATGCCTGCTATGAATACAGTTAAAAAGTTACATGCTAAAAAGTTCTCGAGTCGTCAGTGTTTACATGGAGGTATCTTGTGCGCAACTGCACTTCCGGACAAGCAATCAAAGAGAAGCAGAGGCTGATTCTGAAAATCAGAGTGGTAGCCACAGAATCTGAGGACAAGTGGAAATATATTCTACTACAAGAACAGAAGCAAAGATTAAACGTTTGAGGGTAATAGACAATCATTGAGTATATCATTCTTCAAAAAAAAGAACATACTTTAATAAGCAAGCAAAATTTCTATGTATTTCAAGTGGGCCACGCCCAGAGAGTGGTGGTGAACAGAGTTAAATCCAGTTGGCGGCCAGTCACAAGTGGTGTTCCCAGGGCTCAGTACTGGGGCCAGCCTTGTTTAATGTCTTTATCAATGATCTGGACAAGGAGATTGAGTGCACCCTCAGTAAGTTCGCAGATGAGACCAAGTTGGGTGGGAGTGTTGATCTGCTCTGAGGGTAGGAAGGTTCTGCAGAGGGATCTGGGCAGGCTGGATTGATGGGCCGAGGCCAATTGTATGAGGTTCAACAAGGCCAAGTGCCGGGTCCTGCACTTGGGTTACAACAACCCCATGCAACGCTACAGGCTTGGGGAAGAGTGGCTGGAAAGCTGCCTGGCAGAAAAGGACCTGGGGGTGCTGGTTGATGGCCGGCTGAACATGAGCCAGCAGTGTGCCCAGGTAGCAAGAAGGCCAACAGCATCCTGGCTTGTATGCTGGCCAGCAGGACTAGGGAAGTGATCGTGCCCCTGTACTCAGCACTGGTGAGGCTGCACCTCAAATACTGCACCTCACTACAAGAAGGACTTTGAGGTGCTGGAGTGTGTCCAGAGAAGGGCAACGAAGTTGGTGAAGGGCCTGGAGAACAAGCCTTATGAGGAGAAGCTGAGGGGAATGGGGTGGTTTAGTTTGGAGAAGAGCAGGCTCAGGGGAGACCTTATCGCAATCTACAGCTTCCTGAAAGGAGGGTGTAGTGAGGAGGATGTTGGTCTTTTAGCCCAAGTAACTAGAGATAGGACGAGAGGTAATGGCCACAAGTTGCGCCAGGGGAGGTTTAGATTAGATATTAGGAAAAATTTCTTTACTGAAAGAGTGGTCAAACACTGGAACCGGCTGCCCAGGGAGGTGGTGGAATCCCCATCCCTGGAGGCGTTCAAAAAACGTGTAGATGTGGTACTTTGGGACATGGTTTAGTAGACATGGAGTTGTTGGGTTGATGGTTGGACTAGATGATCTCAGAGGTCTTTTATAACCTTAATGATTCTATGAAAAATAAGTACAGATTAATTTCCAATATGAAGAGCAGTGTACTGGAAATAATTTCTATAAACTGTCATTACATTTATATAGAGATCAAGTACATACCTGTTTCAAAAACTGTTTAAATATAGACAGAACTTGATCAGTTTCTTGAAAGAAACTTTCCAGTGTCACAGATGACCAAGTCAACATGGTAAGTCCTTGCCTCAACACAGCTTCCATCTAAGTATAAAAATATAATTTCAGATATTTAAAAAAAAAGAAACAGAATTTAAAACAAATGCCATTATCATTAGAATCACTAATGTCACTGATGAAAGAGAGAGTTATGTCTAAGTTTTGCAAGGAAGGTTACAAATTTTCAAAGAAAACATAAAATAAATTTAGGCAATATTGGGGAAGTGGGGGGGAAGGGGGGGTAGTGCATACTGTAGCCTCTGTCCAAAACTGTCAAGTGTAAATGCTCAGCAAAGATCCTCCCCTTCCTGTCCTGGATAGTGTCTTTTAGTGGTTCCCACTACCTTCTGAAATTAAAATCAAGTCCACTATTGATATTACAATTTGTCCTTCAACATATATCTTAACCACCCTCAACAGCATAATTACTTGTCTTTCAACCTCATGTGTCTATCTAATGACATTTTTCATTCATCCTTTTTTGAACCAGACAGATCCTCTCCAAATTTTTTTACAGCCTCAATGCTAATTTTAAAAATCCTCTCCTCCCTACTATTTCCCTTACTGAATTCTTGGTTCTCCATGGTCTGTTTTGTCTGCATTTGTCACCACCAAGATGTTCAGCATGTAGCTGAAATCAGCTCATTTCCCTGTCACTGTATGATCTACACCGAGGTCCTTCCTTCATTATAGTTTCTGTACTTTCAAAGGAGATGGGACTCTGTGGAAAAGGAAATCTTAATACTACCACCAGGCTAGGAAAACCAACCTTTCCAGACTCTTTCACAGAGCTCCCCTGAAATTTTTGCCTAGCACTCCCAAACTTCTCACATTTCCAGGTATACAGCCACCGCAATTTTAAATTTTGCCATCTTCATCATCCTTGAAGTGACAGAAATTTAATTTTGTTTAATTGCTAAGAAACTTTGAACTGATTCCACTAATATTTAATTTTAAATAGCCACCTATCATATCTATTCTTTCATCTTGACAGTTACCAAGTCACTGCCTGGACTTCACTCACTCTCTTCATCTTAATGCTTCTTTTTGCCATGTCTGTATCACAGATAAAACAATGAATTCAGCTCAAATAGACACACAGCTATTTGCAAACACAGCATTACTATCACCATAATAGATATGTTTTGGGGGAATATATTTAACTCCACAATGATACCGTTACTAGAATCATAGAATCATAGAGTCGTTAAGGTTGGAAAAGACCTCTGAGATCATCTAGTCCAATCATCAACCCAACAACACCATGCCTACTAAACCATGTCCTGGAGCGTCATATCCACACGTTTTTTGAACTCCTCCAGGGATGGGGATCCCACCGCCTCCCTGGGCAGCCGGTTCCAGTGTTTGACCACTCTTTCAGTAAAGAAATTTTTCCTAATATCCAAGCTAAACCTCCCCTGGCACAACTTGAGACCATTACCCCTCGTCCTATCACTGGTTACTTGGACAAAGAGACCAACACCCTCCTCACTACACCCTCCTTTCAGGAAATTGTAGAGGGCGATAAGGTCTCCCCTGCGCCTTCTCTTCTCCAAACTAAAAGTTACTACTAGTATATAGCCAATCTAGAAACAGTTTAAGGCTCTACGTGAGTTGCTGTCAAATTATGGCACCAATGCAGCCATAGATTAGATTTGCTCATTCCATCTTTGGATTTGTGCTTTCCTCTCTTCCTATACACTAAAGACATCTCCCCCTTCTTCCAAAATGATTCACATCTTCTGTTGTTTGTACAATACTCATCCTTCTCTTTTGCCAGTTGTTTCCTCTAAAATACAGAGGTTTATGATTCCCTCTATGATCTAATCATATGTACAGTAGTATCACTGAAGTGAAGACTACCATCACTTTATCCCTTTGTCTTTTATTATTTAACTCTTAAGAGTAAGGACAAGTTTTTTGTTTCTCACACTTTGGCACATGCCAACCATGTAGTTATGCAAACTTATGCAAACTCTGTGACCTTCTGATATTATTTACAATCAAAAAGGGAAGAGCTCCTTAGAACAACCATACATGTACACTTGCAAGTGTTTGGCAAAACAAAATGGCTTGTAGGGTAGACAATCTGCATCTAATAAAACTGTACCTTTAGTGTAATATATAGCCTTTCTACATCACTGAAGAGACTGATTAAATTCACAAGGCTAATAATTCTCTCCAAGCAAAGACAAGGATCGTGACATTTAGTATTACAGCTAAATGAAAAGCACAACGTCACATGGAAATCTCTAAAGCTGAAATAAGTGATAATTTACTTCCATGTCAAAGACAGAGATTTGTGTAGATAAATAGACCCACAAAGTCCATATTCTTTGTTATACTGGGTTTCCACCTCATAGGCACTAAGATAATTCTACTGTAATACACATTATTTGAACACTACATGAAGAGCAAATTTTTAGTCTTAAAGGTTTTAGTAAAATTCATTAAGTTCACAACATGCAGATCCATCTAAATATTTTAAAATTATAAACTATTATTAGGTTATTCTAACTTCTTCTGAAGTATTCCAAAGTACATTTAGCAATACCAACCTTTTTCATTTTTGGAGCCATTAGATTTACAAAAATCATTGGTGTTTCTTGACACAAATCTTCATAACATTGGAGAAGAGCCTGTTAATTATTAGAAAGGGTAGTATCAAGAAGAATATTTTAAATGCTCTATTTACTGAAGCAAACAACCTGTTATACAATCAAATCATCAGAAAAAAACATGGAAAGCAGTACTAGACTACATCTGAAAACAAGTGTAAAATTTTACACAGACATTACATACCTACGTACATGATTTCTGGAATATAATGAATCTGTATCATGATACACAAGGAAGAATGAAAGCAACCTTCATGTGACACATTCCTAGTCTTTAAGCACAAAGACAGACAAAGTATGACCTTTCTCTAGAGCTAAAGACAGGGTATGAGAAATATGTATGCTTATATTTAAGTACATACTGGCCCACACAACTGTTAGTAGAGGTTTTTCAAATTAGACCTATGCCCACCTGTGCATTCCACAAATTTACCTTAAACTACCTCACACCCAGTTTTAATCTTTATTTAACCATAGAAAAGTTTCTATGGTTAATCAGATGTTCTTTTTTATTTTTTAAACAGCAATCATAATAATTTTAAAGTTTACCTCTAAACGCAACTTGTTTGACTTCAGGTTATTTTCTATTTTTACTATCTTTTTTGCTTGCTCTGGTACTTCCAGACCCAACTTGATCATACATTTGGTCTCTCGGACAATCTCTGGAATTTGGGGATCAAAATTAACCAGGAACTTCCCAGTTTTAGGATGACGCGCAAATATTGTGGCTTGTAAGGCTGTAAAGACATTTTTATATCAGTTTCTAAGCCAAACAATTTTTTCTGTTACAGAAATCATTATGGAACACAGATTTCTAATATTACTATATACTGATTAAATATGTATGGTTACTTGTGAAATAGCTTCACGTTTTCAATTAAAGAAAATATACAACTGACTTTCACCATATTAGCTTTCTGCCATATATAACCTTTCTCTTCATAAGCTAAACAAGCATCAGATCCAGTCTTGTTTGTGGCATATCTTTTCTTAGCTTATGTTAGAAAATTATCAAACTCATTTTCTAAGGACCTGGAAACACAACACTTCTATGAGATGGTCAGTATCTTACAGCAATTTGTTAACTCAGAGGATGAATGCTTACATAGGGATATTGCAAAAATCCAAAACAAAATAAAAGCCCAAACAGCAACACAAAAACCTCTGTTGACCGTGTGATGACAAGATTTTATTCTTATAGATCTACTTCTAGTTTGAAGCCCACAGAGTGTATACAGTTTACATGAAAAATCTACTCAATTTTTTTTTTAAACTTTGACTCTCATGTAATTGAAAAATGATAAAGCTGATTATCAAACATTTTTTTCTAGGCATAAAGTAACACTTGTCCTCAGAGGGACTGGGATAATAAAACTATATAAATTATTACAGTGGAAAGAAAATAGGAAGAATTATTAAATGGTATACATAAAGAATTTGAATACAAAAATGAACAGCTGTGTGCCTTAATTTTGTTTCATTACTGTTTCCAGTCATCTGTCAGAGTATACCAGTTCTGCAACCCTCTGCATCAAAACCAAGTTTCAAGGTCAGTAAGGGACAAAGATTTGTATTATTGGGCCTGCTTATTGGATCGTGATTAATTTGCACATTTTAAGGGTAAATTAGGCTTAAAAAATTATCTGATTTGATTTGTGTTAACTTAGCATTCAATGAGAGTTTAAAAAAAAGCACCAATTACATATTTAATTACTTACGATATTGTAATTGTGAAATTTGCTTCATCCATGCATTATGATAGACTACCTCAAATTCCACCAATACGTAGGCAATTCTGTTGTATAATCGAACAACTGCTTTACCTTCTGGACTTGCCAAGATATTTGACTTTTTCTATTAAAACACAGTACATTCAAATTAAAACCATTTCAAAAGAAAACCATACTATTTGGGGTTTTCTCAATTTAATTATTGAATATACATTATATATATACATATATATTATGTATTATATAATACATAATATTATATCTAATTATAATTATTGAATATAACATTATATAAGTTAATATTCCAAATCATACTTACAGAGTTCTTAAAAACCATATGAAGTATTTATGATTTAAATTTACAGGGCAATAAAGTCAATAAGAACTTGTAAGTAATAAGTACTAAATACTTAATACATGTAAGAGCAATTACTTCATTACATTGTGATAAACACCTGTAATTCCCAGTGAAATGGATGCTCAGTTCTACTCAAAATTGAACAGTAACTAAAAATGGATTTTAAAAAAAAATCTCATTTTTAATCAGTAATGATATTTATGTCTGTTTTTTTGGAGCAGATTTAGGTGATAATTATTCCCATCTGAGGGAAGCAAGAATGTGAAAACCTCTCTCACACAGATGTTAACTTGGCAGGATACCCTAGACACTTTGTAGGAGAATCACTCTAACATTTCAAGAAATATTATTGCTATAGTAGATCCTAGTATAGCAAGATTCTGAATGTTCCAATGAAGGAAGGAAATCCAATACCAAGAACTTCCTCAGGGACATAAATGACAAAGCTTATGTGGCTTGTACCAATCTTCAGCCGTATGTTTTGTGGTACAGAACATGTAGAACTGAGAAGTTCAGTAATGTAATTCTCTGTTCCCAGACTAGTTCAGAGATCATCTACAGTGAAACTGGTGACCATATTCCCAGTTACAGTACCGCTGCTATTGTGTGGGTCCTTATAATAAACTTGCTTTTTCAGTGGTACCAGAACATACATACCAGACAGCTTCAGGGTACCAGGCATTCCACATTTATGCCTTAAGCTACTCCTGTGTCATGGTTTAACCCAAACCCAGCACATTCCTCACCCCTTATTCCATACCATTTACATCATGCNTTTTTTTCTAGGCATAAAGTAACACTTGTCCTCAGAGGGGCTGGGATAATAAAACTATATAAATTATTACAGTGGAAAGAAAATAGGAAGAATTATTAAATGGTATACATAAAGAATTTGAATACAAAAATGAACAGCTGTGTGCCTTAATTTTGTTTCATTACTGTTTCCAGTCATCTGTCAGAGTATACCAGTTCTGCAACCCTCTGCATCAAAACCAAGTTTCAAGGTCAGTAAGGGACAAAGATTTGTATTATTGGGCCTGCTTATTGGATCGTGATTAATTTGCACATTTTAAGGGTAAATTAGGCTTAAAAAATTATCTGATTTGATTTGTGTTAACTTAGCATTCAATGAGAGTTTAAAAAAAAGCACCAATTACATATTTAATTACTTACGATATTGTAATTGTGAAATTTGCTTCATCCATGCATTATGATAGACTACCTCAAATTCCACCAATACGTAGGCAATTCTGTTGTATAATCGAACAACTGCTTTACCTTCTGGACTTGCCAAGATATTTGACTTTTTCTATTAAAACACAGTACATTCAAATTAAAACCATTTCAAAAGAAAACCATACTATTTGGGGTTTTCTCAATTTAATTATTGAATATACATTATATATATACATATATATTATGTATTATATAATACATAATATTATATCTAATTATAATTATTGAATATAACATTATATAAGTTAATATTCCAAATCATACTTACAGAGTTCTTAAAAACCATATGAAGTATTTATGATTTAAATTTACAGGGCAATAAAGTCAATAAGAACTTGTAAGTAATAAGTACTAAATACTTAATACATGTAAGAGCAATTACTTCATTACATTGTGATAAACACCTGTAATTCCCAGTGAAATGGATGCTCAGTTCTACTCAAAATTGAACAGTAACTAAAAATGGATTTTAAAAAAAAATCTCATTTTTAATCAGTAATGATATTTATGTCTGTTTTTTTGGAGCAGATTTAGGTGATAATTATTCCCATCTGAGGGAAGCAAGAATGTGAAAACCTCTCTCACACAGATGTTAACTTGGCAGGATACCCTAGACACTTTGTAGGAGAATCACTCTAACATTTCAAGAAATATTATTGCTATAGTAGATCCTAGTATAGCAAGATTCTGAATGTTCCAATGAAGGAAGGAAATCCAATACCAAGAACTTCCTCAGGGACATAAATGACAAAGCTTATGTGGCTTGTACCAACCTTCAGCCGTATGTTTTGTGGTACAGAAAATGTAGAACTGAGAAGTTCAGTAATGTAATTCTCTGTTCCCAGACTAGTTCAGAGATCATCTACAGTGAAACTGGTGACCATATTCCCAGTTACAGTACCGCTGCTATTGTGTGGGTCCTTATAATAAACTTGCTTTTTCAGTGGTACCAGAACATACATACCAGACAGCTTCAGGGTACCAGGCATTCCACATTTATGCCTTAAGCTACTCCTGTGTCATGGTTTAACCCAAACCCAGCACATTCCTCACCCCTTATTCCATACCATTTACATCATGCTTAGGTCCCACACTATCCAATACATCCTCATTATCCACCAACTCCCTTCCCATCCTTTGATATAACACACAGATATCATTCCCCTAGTCTGTGGACCACCCCTGTAAAATGTCCACAAATGTCCACTGAGTTCATTTAGTCCGTTACTTTGGCCTCCATGTGTTATGGTGGTCACTCGGGACGGGAGAGGTGATATGTTGTGTGGAGTTATTGGGCACCAAAGCCAGCTCAGGTCTGGCCACTGCTGCACTTGCACTGCTTCTTGTAAGGCTTCTCCTCCATTGGTTCAGGTGGTTCCTGCCATAGTAATTCCTATAACATGCAACTCAAATCATTGCTTAAAGCAATTTAAGGGTATATCCATTACAATTTCCACCGCTGGTCTATTTGGGCCAGGTTATAGGGTTTAGCATTGCAATGAACTCTTTCCCTTGCCCCTGCTCCGTCTTGGACTTATCCACAGACTGCAGTCCTTTAAGGTTGTACCTGCTCTAAGTGGAGCCTTATCCACTGTGAGAGACTGTGCCACAGTCTCTTCAGGGGTACACCTGCTCCAGCATGGCTGTACCCATGGCTGCAGTCCCTCTAGGGGTGTACCTGCTCTGTCGTGGGCTTACCCATGGCCAGACACTTTGAGGTGTTCCAGCATGACCTCATGAACAGCCACTGATGCTTCAAGGTGTATCTGCTGCAGCATGGACTTATCCTTGGGCCACAATCCCTTCAAAGGTACACCTGCTGCAGCACAGACATAACCACGGCCACAGACGCTTCGAGGTGTACCTGCTCTGCTGTGGACTCACGCATGGCCACAGCCATTTCAGGGTGTCCTGCTCCCGTGTGGACTCATCCACACGGGAGTTCACACTAGAGTTCCAGCCTGTCCAGTGCAGCATCACAGAAACAGCAGTGATGCTCAGGCCATCTGCCAGCCCAGGCACACCACCATTGCTGTAATCAAAATGTTCCCAGGCACAGCAGAATAAGAGGACAAGCAGTACAGGAAGCAGTGAAAGCAAAAACCAGCCACTAACGAGCACTAGACTCTAACATACAGTAAGGCAAGCAAGCCCCATGGCAAGCACAGAAGCCTGTCTGTTAATAGCCAAACAGCAATAACAGCTATAAATTCTATCTAGCATGTTCAAATCAAATCTGTCATTATCTCAAACCCTTTGAGCCCCATGTTGGGCACCAAAAAGGACTGTTGTGGTTTAACCCCAGCCAGCAACTAAGCACCACACAGCCACACGCTCTCTCCCGCCCCGAGTGGGATGGGGAAGAAAATCAAAAAGTTAGAAAACTCAAGGGTTAAGATAAAGACAGTTTAACAGGTAAAGCAAAAGCCGCCCACGCAAGCAAAGAGAAACAAGGGATTCATTCACTCCTTCCAATCAGCAGGCAGGTGTTCAGCCATCTCCAGGAAAGCAGGGCTCCATCATGTGTAATGGTTACTTGGGAAGACAAATGCCATCACCTTGAATGTCCTCCCCTTCCTTTCTTTTCCCCCAGCTTTATCTGCTGAGCACAACGTCATATGGAATGGAATATCCCTTTGGAGAGTTGGGGTCAGTTGTCCTGGCCTTTTCTCCTCCCAGCTTCTTGTGCACCCCCAGGCCTTACTCCCTGGTGGGGCGGTGTGAGGAGCAGAAAAGGCCTTGACTGTGTAAGCACTGCGCAGCAGTAACGAAAACATCCCTGCATTATCAACACTGTTTTCACCACAAATCCAAAACATAGCCCCATACTAGCTACTATGAAGAAAATTAACGCTGTCCCAGCCCAAAACAGCACATCCTAGCAGTTGCTTGGTAAAGAGTCATGATTCTCCATAAAGAACCCTATGGGGCTACAAGGAACAGAAGAGGTGGTTACTCAGTGAAAATACAGGACATGAATCTTATGCACAAGCCCTGGTCTGCTCCGATACATAAAGAAGAAAAACACCACCGGCTGGTGAGATAATTCTTTGGGCAATATGAAGACAGACGTATTAACAATTCAGTGCATATTTCCAGCTTGGGGTGCTAGTTCAGTGATAAGTCAAAGCAGCACTACATGTTGGATCTACAACAGTGGTTACTGCAGAGTGTATTTTTTTAACTAGATGTTGAAAGACAAATAAACAGTGACATCATCATAGCCAGAAACATTATGGTCACTCTACTGAAGTAAGACACTACACAAAACACCTAATTTTTCCCTCACATCAACTCACATGGAAATAGTTAATTGGTTCATTTATCCTTCTGAATAGCTGTCTTGCCCACAGTATCTTTCCTGCAACAGGTGGCATGTTTCGAGCAAGAGGAGGGTCATCTTTCTGAATTCGGTAAAGCTACAATAAGAACAATATCATTAAACACATGGATTAAAAAAAAAAATCTGTTGAAATGTTAAACTGTTTTTCCTCTGGTACCACAATTTCTTCCTCCTCCCAAACAGATTAAATTTGTGTGGAGTTAATCGAGAGAAAAACACATTGCTTCACCCACTTGCTACACTTCTGAGATGCACACATTGATACCACTGTTGGTACGTCTCCTGTCTTCATCATCTCATGCTGTTTCTTAGCTGTGCTTACTTGTGACAGAGCCCCATGTACACCAAAAGGCATTGCAAACTTAGGAGCTCAGTGGCCAGTATTCAAGGCCAAGCCTGACCAGGCACAGCTGTATAACTTTGGAGCACCTGCTGTGAAAGCAAGCTGTTTAAGGAAGCATTGTGGGAAACCTTGTTGGCGCTTTTCCTTCTTGCTTGGGAACTGCCCTCAGGGAAGGCCTAAGCTATGTTGTTAATGGAGAGGTTTTTACCTGAATAGAAATGTCAACATTGTTCTTCAGACATATACACCTGACTAATGGCTAACATTTCAGGAGTTGGACTCGATGATTCTTGTGGGTCCCTTCCAACCCAGGTTAATCTATGATTCTATGATATGCTCTTTTCAACTAACTTCTCATCAATATGCATATAGAGACTCCTGGGTACACAGCCCATGCTTTTACCTGTGCCCAAGCTGAGAAAAAAAAAAAGGGGGCCCTGCTCACTGCATGGCTTTACTATAGTCAAGAAAAATTTGGCCTAAAATTATCACATACCAAATTTGCATTGACAAATTATTCAAGCACTTTAGAACCAGTATCGCTGTGGGAGCAACTTTTTATTCGAAATAACTTGCTTGGCAAAGATAAAAAGCAATGCAATAATATCTAATAAATAGTTAGAACTAGTCAGTATATTGGCAACATGTTCTTCCCAGAAAAAAGAGGAATATTTGTAGCCACCCAACTTCAGACATGCAAACTCACACTGTGATGACACCAACAGCTACACTGCTTAAGCAGACACTACTCTTTACTTACTGGCATGTCTTCTTACCCCTATACCATCTCCTGCACAGTGCCAACAAAAGAAACCCAAATAGCTTCACAGTGAACTTGAGAGGAACCGACATGGATGAAACCGCCTCAGAAAACGTATCTATTCTCTTGGCTGAGAAAAGGCAGCCAGGGGTGGGATCAGTGATTTCTAAAGCAGGCAGTGCTGCTGAAAATATGTTCATCAAATTCAGCCAGTAATTGGAGGTTCAGGAAGAGTTATATACAGTGAGCAGACAGGGAAAGGACATGGCAAAGCGTGGTTCAGAGCAGCTATGCTAGGCTACAGTTTTAAGTCATTTAAGAATCATCTTCTAGTAAGTGCAGAGTTTACAGATACTCGTCTCCTCATGTAGGCATGTGTCATTCATCTGACAAAATGTAAACATCTCTCAAAAAAATATTTCCATCAGTCTGGTTTTCCAGATTCCCTTTATTCCCATTGAAGAAAAATGCCCATTTCAAGGGAATTATTTAAATTTTCAGGTTAACACATAAAATAGATCAGATGAATTGACTCTAGAATACTTGTTTCTTTCTTGAGTAGACAGGGAGTATAGACATCTAGTTCTGATGCAGATGTTTATTTTGCAGACATATAAAGTCAGGTTGGATTAATTCCTCTCTAAATGTTTAAAGTCAAGTGACAAATTAATTCTTATTTATGCTACAGTTATGGCACATTACACAAATCATGGAAAATTATTTTACAATGAACATAAATGCAATTTACCTACATTTTATATCTATTTTACACTGTCACAGCATTAGATAATAACCATGTATAATTGAAAATTAATTGTAGAGGCCTCATATAATAAAAAAACCCTGAAAGGTATATGCAAGTACACAGCCAGTAAAGAACATACTTCTTTTTCTTTAATTGTGAAGCAATAATAGAGATTTTGGTTTAAAAAGTAAAATTGTGGCAACTCATTTGGCCATAAGAGCATATATCATATTTGCCTACACACTCAGGTCTGTTTTCTGCAACAGAAAAATAGAAGTATGATAAATTGAGCGTTAACAGTTAGTTAGCGAAATAGGCAGAATAAATAAAAAATATTCATATTAAAATATTTGCTCTTATTTTAACATGATATTTAAAATTTATTGCACAGAAATGAAATACCTTTTTAGTAGCTTCAAGTTCTGCTACATAATGTTGAAGAATACAACCAACTGTACTTGCTGTTTCTTCTTGAAGGCACGGCATTCTCAGATTTTGAAATCTGTATTAAAAACAAGTACCCGAAATGATAGTTCTAAACCACAATTTTTTTTTTATTCTAAGGTACATGAACATTACATAAAATGAAAGAAGCACAAATCTAGGAAATGCTTCTGGATCTGGGAATTTTTTTGCTTTGAGCAAGATTAAGCAAGTTGAAAAGTTCTGCCCTGGTGTTTTGTTTTTTTGTTGTTGTTGTGGTAGTTTTTTAGTTTTTTTCTTTCAGTATCCTCTTGTATATATGAAATAAACTGTAATGAAATTAAGAAACAGGAGACTATATTGATTTCCATAACAAAGCTAAAATACATCTTTTATGATGATTACACAGTTCAGAACACCAATACAGAAAAATTCGTAATTAGGCCCTTTGTTCTAAAATTAGCCTTGTTATTTAAATTGTGCTAATCAGTAATTTGAAGTTACTTTAAAATATTTTAAAACATAATTGCCAATACCTTTGAAGTAACTGAAGTGCATGCTGTGAAGACAAAATTCTCCCAAAACAGGTACGCATAAATGTCTGTATCTGTATCTAAAGAATATATACTTTAGTATAGTTTTTCTAGTCATATAATAGTATTTTGATTTCTGATAACTTCTTAACATGGTAGCACTTGAAATTGTTACTGCTTAAAGCACAAAACAGCAGCCTTCACCGGTCTAAGCTTAATATAATCAATAAATAGCTAGTATCAGTCAAGTAATCTCTTAAAAAGCCAGACAATTTTAGCAAAGAATCAAATCATGTACTGAAAACAGTTGCAGCTTTGTTCTGCCCAAAATCTAACCACATGTCTCCAGGCTAAAAAACCACCTCCACGTAGATCATTCTCTCAGGTCTCATAATTTTTGTCATTTTGTCTGCAGGGTGACTGATCTTCAGCGAGGACTGTATGATATATTTTACAGCTTCCTTTGGAAGGAGGAGAAGGAATGGAAAAAGCCTCTCTCCAGACAAACACAAACTCTGTGCTCTTTGGAAGAAGAGCAATGTAGCCTATTCACAGTCCAAAGTCTCACTGACATTCAGGGAGATACTGAGTAAGTACTGATGAGATTCTTCTCCAAGTTAGACATAGCAATATTACTTACCTCTAAACCTTCAATTTTTGCCATGAAGTTCATAAAATCCACATCAAATTCTGTTTTTCGTGGATCAAGGATGTCATATTTTTTCTTTTGAACACTTTGGTAGATATTGTTGAATTTTACTGCCATAATATCTATCCCTTCAATGGTAGACAGACTCAGTGCACAAAACGTTTGTACTATAGTTATCATCTCTGTAATCTGGAATATAAACATTATATTCATGCTCATAATTTTTTTTTTACTTCCTCTATAAACTCAAACCTGAATAAAATAAAAAAGCAATAGCCACTTCTCTAACTACTACATTCAGAAATGTGTTGCTTCTGAGCTTCTAAGTCAAGTATCTTCAACAGAGCAGGGCTAATTCTCACCACAACCCAATACAAAGTAAAATCATCTTCATTTTTCTTGATGGTAAAGAGTTTCTTTTTTATATTTGACTGTTAGATTCAATAGGGTAACATGGAAAAGTTAAAACATGTTAGAGTTAAAACATGACATATGCATACTAATGACACAGAGATTTCACAGAATAAAAAAACCCAACCATACAGATTAGTATATATGCTGCATGATAAGAAAAACATCAGAGACTCATAGAATTCCTACCCTGTGATGACTGCCCTGTTATGCTCTTATCCCTTGTCTGACTGTATACTGCACCAAGGAGCACCTATTATCTTTTCCACGCAAACTCTATGAATGCTAGTTTAAAATCCTTTCATTGGGTTAGCAAGCTAAATGTTAAGACCACACCAAGCAGCAGAATCATCTGAAGAACTGTGTTTGGCAGTAACTGGAGTTTTTCATGTCTTAGGACACCATTCAAAAAAGCAAAGGTGTGTTGTTTTCACATAATTTTAAACCTCCTAAAATAATTATCTAAGTCGAGATCAATTAGGTTATTTTCTCTCCACACTAACAGAGGTAACTTGACAAAATCAGGACATTGTGAGGTAATTGCCTAAAGTATTGGGATGACTTACTCTGTGGAAGTGCCTAATTTCTCTCAATAAAGAGTTACAAACTCCTTCACAAGATGATTAAGAGCATGTATGTTGACAAGTGTCTACCTTGTAAACTGTTCTTTACAGAAGCCCTTTTTCTCTACTGGTAACAGCAGCACACACTATACTCACTTTTTCTAATCTCGTACAAAAAGCTTCAGATTTTCCAAAAATGTACATTTCCGATACTTCAAATGTCTTTTCTCCTAGAGCTTCCAAAATCTCTTGCTTTGTTGCATGAAAGCATTTCTGATATTCTTTCAATAGAAACATGCAGTCCTAAAAAGTGAAGGAATAAAAACCATAGTCATTATGCTATGCTTATGGGTAAGAGACTGGAGAACTCAAAACTGCTGTCATTCCAAAGTGGTTAATTATCACTGATTCTAGTTTCAGTCAACAGGCAGTAATGACTTACATACAGTGATTTTCTTTCAGTATGTACAGCAAATATTTGCGACATATAACCATACAACAGTATCATACAGTGAAAGAATTAACCTTGGGAAATGAGTCACCAAAAAAAGAAAGGAAAGTTTTAGTTCTTGTTAAAGAATGGTTTAGAGGCCAGCGAAGAGCAGGTGATGACTCCTACTCTAAATGAGACATTTGAATATTAAGAAAATCCATTAGCCTAATTAAGAATGGTCAGACTGTCCTCTGGATAAGGATGGAATTTTGCATAACAGGGTAGTCCATTTGAGACTCCCAGGGGACTTAAAGGAAACTGGTTATACAAATTAATGTATGTTGACAAGTCTGAGTTAAAGTGAGTTTGAAGAATAATCCATCTTTCTCAGTTGATTATTTACTTAAAATACTAAGACCTTATCAGATGTAAAAATAATGACTGGTAAAAAAAGTGAAGTCTATAATAATTGGAATACAAAAACTTCTGTTAGTTCTTGGAAAACAGAAAGCAGATTTTATCACAATATACTGGCAGTCAAGACACTGTCTGAATATATAGGTGTAAACCTAACAATTGGCTATGAATTCCAGGAAATTAAAAAAGGCCCTCATTGAAAGGAATGCTCATATCTTCAAGAATATACAGATAATAGAATGAAGACTGATCACCACGATTAGAAACTGGGCTTATATTTCTCTCATAGAATAATGAGAGCTTGTCAGCTGTAGAATAGCCACAAGGTGACCTCAATGAAGCAGGTAAATTATAAGAATCATATCATCCTGTCAGGTCAGGTCATTCAATACATTTTCTTTTGTACCTCTGGACCTAATTTTTAAAGGACTTTGAAATTCTATGCCTTTCTGGGTAAGATAGGAAATCAGTAGCTGAGGTCCGATAAAGAAGAAGGTGGAAATGAAGTCAGTATTGGCAACCAGTAACCCCACAGCTGGATGTATTTTGCCATGGCATATTGCATGTTCACCCTCAGTAAGTTTGCAG
>VZTL01000892.1:1885-15187 GCA_013400535.1 Scopus umbretta
CAGATTTTTGAAAAATGCAATTACATAAATGCATCTGACAATTCATCTTACCTTTCTCATGGGAGGTGTGCCATTCTTTATTTTCAGAAGTAATTTCATTATTTTTCTTTCCTTCTGTTCTTCAGGACTCAGAGTTGATTCATCAACATCAACCTATAAATAATTCCAGACAAATAAATAGGCATCACTACATGTTCAAAAGAAATCAGGAAACTTTAGTGAGCATGAGTGATATCTTACTTACCAGCAGTTTATCAAAGTATTGGATATCATCTGGTTTTAGGAATGGAAGATTGCCAGATGGCTGGTCATTAACGCTCTTCATAGTCCGGTCTTCTGTCTGCATGTGGAATCCAGTCATACCACCCAAAGGTGTTGGAGTTGCTGTAAGCTTACGAGCTGGAGTGCGAATAGGTACATAACCAGCTGGTGGGGGAAGAACCTACAGAAGGAAGAACAAAATTTATCTTATCCCAACAGATATAAAAAGAGGAAGGCATCAAATACAAAACACTACTAAACGTAAATCTTCCATTTTATTTGTTTGGGTATTCGTTATTGCATACATTATATCCCATGTTCACAGCAATACAAACAAATTCACCATGACAGTTTGTATCCGTGCTTATCCTGTATTGATGATATTTCAGAAGAAAGCTCACTTCCACTGCCGAGAGCTTGGATAATAAACTTTCAAGTCTCTTTACAAAGTATTAAAGAAGCACTTCAATATCTGATTCAACACAGCACACTTGCTGACTTAGAATCTGTAACTCTGTTCTATGTTTTTCTACATCTGGACTTAATATTTTTATCAGTCCATTCGAAGTCCGTTTCTGGCCTTGACAGGCACTCCCAACATTGAGAAGCAGAACAATGACTGGCCTTTGAGATCACCTTTAGTTCTCCCTTTCTAACACATTTACAAAAAATCAGTAACCAAACTGAACAAGTATCTACAATTAATAATCAATACTTAATGTGAAATGTTCTACTTCTGGGACAACTTGGTTTTAAAAAAAAAAAAAAAAAAATCAATAACCCCTGGCAGAAAAAAAGCCATCATGGTCTGCTGTATTTTAATCCAGCTGAATTACCTTATACCCTTCTGGAAACATAGCATCCAATTCTTCATCAGAAAGTGGTCTGTTTCTCTCATCAATTTCCCTTTCCCAACGCCAAGCCTGCAGCTGTTCAGGAGTCATGCTCATGATATGACCTATATTCAAATTTTAAAAATATAAATAAAAAAGGATTTAAAGAAAAAAAAAAAACAAACACAGTTCTGTATGCAGAAGGAGATGACTTGTTTACTTAAAAGTACTCTCTTGAGCCAAAGTTTCTATAGCAGTTGAAATCTGTAGCCAGTAAGGTATCAAACTTTGAGACAGCCTTATCAATTTTTTACCAACTAATTTGAACATGAACAGACATACAACCTTAGCCTTGATTCCCCTCCAGAACTGAGCTGCTGTAGGCATTAAAAATGGTAAACTCAGCATATACTGACTGCTTTCCTACAGGCAGGAGAACATGTTAGGCAGAAGCCTACTTCAAAATACAATAGAAAAGTAAATGCTTTATTTCCACAAAAGAAAGTGAAGCCTTAGCAAATGGACTGGGCTTACCTGGTGTAGGAGTTGCCATGTTCATAGCTGGTGTACCAATGGGTGTTTTGCCAGGTGTCAGAACAGGAGTGCTGCCACCCATCTGGCTAGCAGGTGTTTCATCCCATCGTGACTTTCTTTTACTTGCTCCTGGGGTTGGTGTCTCACCAATGGAGTCACCACCTCTGTCTGTACGAGGTGTCTCAGCCCATCCACTGCCATGTCCCGGAGTATCTAAGGAAAAAACAAAACAATTTTTGCAGAAATTTGAACAGTAATTATTCCAACGATAGTATCGATATCCAAACCCATTTTCAATCGCTCATCCTCATGTCTACGTAAATCAGCAAGTATCAAATAAACAAATACGCTAGATAAAAAGTAAAGATTACTTCGGTGAATATTGATAAGACACAGGCATTACACTAAAAATATCCAACAGAACTTCATTTTACGAAAAAAAGCATGTCATCTTGCTGAATCTTAGCATATAGACAAAATTCTAAAAAATACAAAAGAACTCAGATATTCTAGAAATTGGACAAAGTACTCCACGTACTCCCTTGATAAAAGCATTAAGGAACAATGGTGCTCCACTGTTCTCTGACACATGAACCTAATTCAAATTAGGCAGGTGAGAAAATGCTTCCAAAACTTATTTTAATGCTAACCTCTTCAAAAAAATTACACAGTTCAAAAAAAACACAAATGTATTATGAAAAGCAATTAAACATGAGTATGTCCTTTACACATTACAATCTCAACCTGCAGAAGTCACTAGATATACCAAAAACTTTGATGCAATTTTTGAGCCGAGGTGCTTTCACAGATGTGAGTTAAGCTAACAGACAGAACTCAATGCTACCAACTCAGACAAAAACATCACTTTGCATCAACCACTAGATGTCAGAATATAATTACTTCTTGCCTGACTTCCGAATCTACTGTTCACTTAAGGCAAAAAAATCCTATACAATTAACGATTCAAAACTTGTTATGCGCTTTCCAGTTTGCCATAAATACCTCTTTCTGTTTTAGGTGTTTCATCCCATCGATTTTTACGTGCACTGGAAGTGGCACCTCCATGGCCTGGTGTTGCATGACCAGGTGTGTCTCGTCCGGGTGTTGCAGCTCCTGCTGGTGTATGACTGGGAGTTGGATCCCATATTTTTGAGCCTGGGGTGGCACCAGGAGTTTCGCTACCCTTTGCACGGCCTGGAGTTTCATCCCATCGCAAAGATGGTGTATGTCCCGGAGTCTGTACAAGACAAAATGGAAAGTATTAAACTCTTTCATACCATACAGTAAAAGACTGCTAGTTACTCTTTTTTAGCAGAGTAAGAAACTTAGGAAATTCGAGGGGATTAGCATTAATAATGTCTTTCTGTAGGTAAGCTGATGAACACTAGGATTATTATTACCTCTGCTTGATCCCAACTGGATAATTTTTTAGGTGTAGCACCAGGAGTCTGATCAGCTGTCTGATCCCAACGCCGTTTACGTTTTGAAGGTGGCTGAGATGCAGCTCCATTGACGACTTTAAGCTCTCCAGCTTTAGCTTTTTCAGCTAGTTGTTGCCTAATTTCCCTCTGTTCAAGGGCACAAAAAGACAAACACAAGAAACAGATTTCTTAAGAAGGCTTCTTCAGATTATAACCTCCCTGGCTTCCCCTCACACAGAGCTCACACAAACATACATCTCTGACACTGAATACCCCTCTGTGACTCTTAGCTTTTGTCTCTCATCCTCTGAAAGAGAATAAACAACAGAAGGTCTAAGTGCTATAAAAAAGTCCAGATGAAAATAAACTGAGACTATTTCTCCCTCCATTGTTTAGGTATTATATAGAACAGATGTTTTTCAAAACCATCATCTTTAAATTCTACTGACTTTCAATATATGAAGAACAGGATTTTCCAAAGAAAAGGACTTTTAAGACAAGACAAAGAGTCAACAGAATTTCCGTTCCCACTTTTTTAACACGCTTTCCAAGGCTGTAAAACGACACTAAGTTCAGGTGGAAAACCCTCCCCTCCACACACCTCTTCTTTTGTTAAATGCTGTTCACGCATAACATCCATGTATGTTCTGGCATTCATTTTAGGATCTGGTGTCTTCCCTCCTGTGGAAGAGAACAGCAACAGGAATGGAGCACAATGAGTACAGGATAAGCAGAAACTATTGACTTTTTCTATTGTCCTGCTCTAATACTATATTTATTCCGTGATCATTTAATTTTACTTTTTGATTGAAAATTTTAAAAATTACATGTATCTTACGTTTATTCAGTTTGCTGTCAATTTAACCTGTTTGAACACAAACATAACTACTGCAGTTTCAAACAAATATTTTAAAGCCGATATAAATGATAAAATGACAACACAGTTAAGAGTCTTCAGAAGTGATGGGTTCCTGGGTTGCTAATCCGGAATACGTACACTTTCGTGCCTTTGTCTCCATCAGCAGTTCTGACTTCAAGCAGCAGAATAGAAGCCTAGAAAATTATCTCTTTACCATTAGTAACACTTTGGAAAGATGTTTATATTCAAAACATTACCTTGTGTAAGCTGTTAAATCCTAGTTGTTATCTGACTATAAATAACTATTGCATACCTAAGTAACGTTCAAAATGTTTTATCCTAACGACCCATTTATAAGTTTGACAAATCTGGACATGTCTCCCAGATCTTCTAAGTATCATATTGTAAAAGGGCTTCATTTTAAAAAAAAAAAAAAAAAAAAAAAAAAAAAAAAAAACAAAACAAAACAAAAAACCCCAAAAAACTGTTTGATGACACTTTCCCCCTCTTTTCTTCTCAAGATACAATGGTGATTGGGAGCTGAATGCAATACAGTACATATACCACCACAATGATACTCACAGGTAATGGGTTTTGTATACCATATGTTGTTTTATGCTGTGTATCTTGCGTTAATTAAACCTTTAAATACTTTTCAAGAAGCCCAACTTTATAAAAATGAGACTTGTCAAGTAAAACACTTTTCTTTAAGAAAAATGTGCAGATTTGCTATACAAGTGGTATAGCGTTATAATTTAGGGAAAAAATAAACTTCTTAAACATTTCTATGCTGAAGATCATTGCCCAATTGGCTGTGTCATTCTGACACTAGCTTTGATAGGACTTTCCTTTGGAATACTTTTTCACCATAATCTACACAGGATGTGTTGAACTGCACCCTTAAGAATGCAGACAGGACTGGCATATAGCAGTACTGCTGTAGGAAAGAAATTAAGGACAGTTAGTATGGGCCTGTGAATTCTGACAATACATGTTTATATCAATTACAATTAAGCAAGTAAAATAATTAATATCCCTATTAATTCATGCAGGCTGCAATTCTCATTTGTAAAACCTGCAAAATAGCCACTAATTTTAAGCCAACAGGCACCTTATTGCCACATGTGAAACTCACTCACCTGAAGAAAGTTTCTGTCAGACCCACTAATACCCCTTTTCCTGACTTGCATTCTAAAATTATCAGAACAGACTTGAACTATTAATAGTATCAAAGTCTTATATATGCTTTTGTTTCTTTTAGCTATACCACCTAAGTTTACATAGGATGGTAAGAATTAGGTGCTCTATTTTGAGAACTAGCATTTCAAAAGCAGTAACCCTGTAAATCTATGACTTGGAATGACAACTTTCAAGGTACTGAAAGAATTTGAGCACTCAATACACAAGTTGTTCAAAGTATAATGCACAACCCAAAACAAAAAGAAAAGAGAAACCTTTAACCCTTTGTGTTTCTATGGCAATGGCTCATTATTTTCTTGTCCTTCTACCTGGAAAGAAAACTTGTATTATAAAGATGAAGAATATGGCATCTAGGTTTTCAACCAAATCTCTATGAAAAGGGGATGTTTAAAACAAAACTAAGTCTATAAGCATGCCAACAGAAATCAAAGGGCTAAAGACAATTAAAGACAACAAATTTCATAAAGGGTATAGAAAAGTCAAAATAAATTACCATCTGCAAAAGGATCAAGACGCTCAGGGGAAATTATCATCATCCGCCTGTGCTTTTTGTACTCATCTTCCCGATCTGCAATCTTTTGAGGACGGTGTTCTGCAAAAGGATCATACTAAAAACCAAAAAAAGCTTGTTAGTCACACACGTTTGAAGAACAATATGAAAAGTGTCTGGTGACCATAAGCTTGTATTCATTTTCAGTATTACTAAACAGGCCTATTTTATTTTTAATCTCAACTATGCAGGAATGTCAAAACACTATGCCAATGCGAATTTTACTGCTGTAACTGGAACGTTATTTTTTAACACAGAATTTCTAATGAAATAACTTCTGACAAAAATCTGCTACTTGAAGAAGTTTATTCACTTGTTACCAAAGCGTTTCATACTGTCCACCTTTCCCCTTCTTTTGCAGGGGGACTTAACGCTACTTCATATGCTTTTAAATTTCACAGAAAAATACTCCAGGAATATAAAAACTAAGTGGTGACATTTGCTTCACGAAAATGGAAGTATAAAGGACATTAAGCTTTCCAGTTATTTTTATTTTTGAAGTATCTGACCTATCAAAAACAAATTTTGAATAGTTCAGTGTATATGCCCATTTTACAGGCAGAAGTGCCAATTTTTATCACCCTGGGGAATTCTAACCTAAAGCAGTAACAAGTTTACAGCAAAATTAAAATACCATAGCCCTTTACATACATCTTGTATTTCCAGAAGACAAGACCTGGTCTCAAAAAACTGCAACACTTCTTTCCCCTAATACCTACAACACTAATTGACTATGCCTTTAATTAAGATGTACCTGTTCAGTAGACTGTGGTATGTCGTTAAGCAATGCCACTGGAGCATGGTACCCTGGCTTCTTCTGGCCAAGCAAACTTGTAGAAGGGTAGTCATCATCATCCTGTCAGTAAAATGACATGGCAAATTTGTCATGTTGGTATTATATATAGACAAAATAAAGTCAAATCAACATACTGTGGTCATAGAAAAGATGAAAACAGACAACTGGAATAGTTCATTCCAAATTTTTGCAAGCTTTCTCATATAGCTTGCTTTATTACTCCCAAACTGATGAATCAGATAAACCTACCCACATCACTGAAGAAATAATTTTTTCTCTACAAGACTCAAGTATTCTGCAGCACGCTACTTTAACCAAGTATGCTGTCTACATTAGTTACACAAAAAGTCTGTATTTCGTATTAGCACTATTGATATAGTTCCCTAGTTGGCATTTGAAAACTGGCGCAAGGAAATTCAAACCATTTTTTCTTAAAAGCCAGCTAGATACAAAACACAACTTCAGCAAATAAACCTATAAAAAAAGCTTCAGAAACAGGGAAAAATTCAGTAATATATTGTTAATTTAGTTCTACCTTCTCAATTACAATGGCAATAACAAGTGTTCAGAATGTGCAAGATGCTTTTGCTATCTATCTCCTCATACTAGTAGCCAGTTTCTGTGCAATAATATACAGCAATAGAGAAGAAAAGCTGTTCTTAGAACTATGAACTGATTTCAGTGAGACCTTGTAATGGAAATTTTTAATTACGAAATTCTTAGAAGTCTACATATGATACATAGTACCTCGCTAAAAAAAAATATATCAACCAGTACTAAACTGAACATAACAATCTTCCTTCCTCTTGAAAATATAATTCACTCAGTGTAATATGTAGTTGCCTATGTATTTATGGTCAGAACTGTAGTTTTTGACTACTCCTGCAACTGAAAATGTGGTCAAATGTTTAACATTAGAACTTAACATAAAGTAATCTTACAAGCAGGATGCATAAGGAGAACACTAATACAGTGAAAAGGCCAATTCTCAAAAATTGCTCAGAAATTTGAAATGAAGTAGAAATAGAAATCTTAAAACAGTCACTTAAGTTTATTGGTCCAAGTTCCATCAGATTTTTTTTTTTTCGCTATCATTTTTCATCTTGGCAGCAACAACAGAACAAAGTTAATTATTCCAGTCAAGGCTAACACTGATTTAAGTACCAAGCCACAATTTTTTTGCCTTCTACTCAGGCCTACATGACTATCAAAGCACAGTTCGTGAACTACAAGCCAGACTTAGAACTTACAAGCTTCCCAGATAAGACATATTCGGTCCAGTAAGGCTTTAATGAAAATAACTGCTTTTCACTTCAGCAACTATTAAAAATCACTTAAAATTAATTCCAAAACACTTAAAATGCATGCCCCAAACAAACACACACATAAAGTCACTTACATCTTCCAATTCAGTTGCTGCAATAGAAGTGACGTATCCAGCAAACCTGCTGTCACTGCCACCATAAATTTCTTGATCATAATATCCTGTGGAATCAAGGCCTACTCCTTGTGCTTCATCAAGAGCAGGCTTTTTTCCTTGAATTTCTCGGATTTGTGCTTCAATATCTAGGGTAAAGACACACACAAAAAAATTGGGTCTCTTTACACATACACACAAAATGTAATACTTACGTTACTATGTACAGCAAATGGAGTTTTTCAATTTCAATTATTATCACTAAAGAAATAAAAAAATATGACACTTAAAACTATAAAATCACAATGTTTATAAGCAGCTTTTCCTAAGTTGTAATATTATCCAGCACAGACTACTTCAATTGTATGGCCTAAAGCAAACCATTCAAACCCACTGTTAATGCATGTCATCTTCCAACAAAGGTAGCAGAGAAGATAATTTACACCACAGTAATATTTCTCAACACTACACTATCATGACACTTTCTCAACAAATGCAATCCTCTCATTAAAAAAAGCTTTGTAAAATGTTATCACCAATTAACAAACTAATTTTGCTAATTTAAACAAATCTGTTCAAAAGTTGTCAGATCTGAGAACATTTAATAAAACAACACTGTATTGTGTTGTCTAACATATTGCAAAGCTGTATTATCTTTGAACAAACTAAAAAAAAACCCAAACAACTTCAATATGCCACTGGATACCAAGTTAGCAAAAAAAGAAAGTTAGGACCAGTTTCTTTTCACTCTGGCAGCTCAAATATTATTTACTCTTGACTATTCCTGCCTGTATCACCATCTTTGAAGAATCTACTATTCTCCTGGGTAACAAAAAGCTTACCCTTCTTCAAACTGGACAAATGGGAGCTTTGTCATTCTTTTAATGTATCAGGGTCTGACTCTAATCAACTCTGGTGGCCATCTTTGACTTTAGAATTTTCAGACAGAACATTAACTTGTTAACCCAGAAAACAAGGAACCAAATTAAACCATGCTTTCCTCCTACCTGTTGTAATGCAACAAGAAAATAAGTTACAGTAATCCAACCATCTTCAACAAATGCAATTGTGATGTAGGAATATTGAGGCACAGCTAACTCTGTAAAAATTATTACTGTTTCCATCTGAATTTTATTTGATTCAATTAGATATGTAAAGAAAATTATCCACAAAATGTGAATTTTACTAGATCAAACAATTACTTTCATGGCCAAAAAAAATCCAAGTTGCATTTAATGGCTGAAGGAATACCAGGGATCATGCTTGAGCAGGAGGGTTGGACTGTATGGTCTCCAAGTCCCATCCAACCTCAACAATTCTATGATTCACCCTCTCCCATCTGAAGTGGTATTGCTTGCTACATGAACTTGAGGAAAATTTGCCAATTTACAAAAGCTACAGGAAATACTATTCACAAATAATCTTAAATCTTTACCATTCACTAGTTTTTTTGTTGTTGTTAATTTCTGTTTTCAGGATGAATAAGTTTCACAAGGTTTCCCACCAAGATACCTTGCAAAAGACACTATACTACAGCATCTGCTAACAAACCTTGCAAAAATTAAGATTAGAATATTTTTTATATTTAAGATTATTGTTAATCAAAATTGTTGGACCTGAGAAATAAATGGGGGGGGTGTGTGATTATTTTTTTTTTTTAATTGAAAGATTGCAGATCAGAATTGCTTAGTTTAAGTTTAAACTGTCAGCCTTCTAAGCTTGAAGACTTAAAGTCAAGGCTGGGTCTTTTTCTTATCACAAACTGCCACTAATGAGAAAAAAAAAAAAAAACACAACAAAAACAAACAAACAAAAAAAAAACCCACAACCCAAACAACCACACTGTAAGCCAACTGTACAAAGGCATGTTTCCTATAAAGGTAACTGAACATATAGTTTTACCTGACAAAGCTTTGCTATATAGCTATGAGTGAGAATAGCAGGATTAATTGTTCATGTATAGCCTGCAGGACTGGCAGTTAGAAACACTGACTTCACTTTTAAGCACCGTAAACCCGACAGCAAATCTGCAATTCCTGCAGTGGTCTAGTGGGGAAAGAAAGAAACTGCAGAAGTATGTTTCTAAACTCATCGAGAGTCCCATGCACAAAAGATACATCATAGGAGCTGATAAGGAGAATCTTGCTCTGGCCAGTTAAGTGCTTCCATCAAACTTGCAGATTACCTGGAACAGGGTAACCTGGACAGTCACCTCTGTGTTACGGAAACTCATGGTGTCTGCCTTGAACTCAGGAGAAGCTGAAACCTGACAAAAGCCTTATACTGCTGGTCGTGATCACCTGCTGAATCCTGCCCCCAGGTACATCCAGCTCCCCCTAAAATCCTGCACAGCACAGGGGATTCCAGTGAGTCCAGAACTTGAGACATGTTACTCCCCAATACATCACTTCCTGGAGAAGGAGTGGAAAGAAACTTCTGCCAAATTAGGGATCCCTGTCTTGCCCACAGATGTCTCCGATCATCTTCAGAGGCATACCACATGTATCCCGTTCACCAGTGTCATCTTGAGGTAATCCATTTTTGTGAAGTTGTTCTATGGTATGGTTATGGAACTGAGAGAACTCAAACACTTTTCTCACAGATTTTTTAGTTATTTCCGTTCCTTCCAAAGAGCAGATCAAGTTCCTGAGTCCTTTTGCAGCCTGGTGCAATGCAGCCCTGGGGTGAAAGGGAATACCTGAAGCTTCTGTTGCTACCGAGGACAGCACTAGCACCAAGTGCTTTTAGAGTACAATGACATTGCTTCTTATTTCTAAAGAGCAGTTGCTAGAACAACACACTGCCTCTTCAGTAGCATAAGTCCTGATTGGGCAACCATAGCTGTAACCAACCTCAATGCAAAAAAAGCCTACAGATCTTGCCTACAGTGCAAAAGCCTTTCCATCATCTGTCGACTGAATCCACCTGACCATACAGCTCAGCCAACTAAAGCACCTGGCCATGCAGGATGGGCCACAGAGATTTGCTTGTGCATGGGCTCCCACCACTGCCACCATCACAGGGTCTATTAAAACAATTGTGGGATTTCTGCATCAAAAGCGTTAATACAAAAATATTTTCCTATTAATAGTTCTTGCCAACACTTTATGTACTAAGATCTTGTTCTCTTATTTTATTTTAGAATAGCTATATTTACTGAAGAGGGTACAGCTCTCATTGGCCTTCTCCTTTAAATTACAATGACTACAAGTGTTTGCAGACTAAAGAGCGTTCTCATTTTCTTACAGTAAACCTGCTGGATTATCTATACTATAAAAGAAAGTCTGCACAGGGTCTATAGGGTTAACAAACCCCCACTTACAGCCACCATCACTTTCAACTAGTGCCATGCAGTCTCTAAGTGCTAGTTTAAATGAAGCACTCCAACGAAAGCCCATTTGACATGCCACAAAATCCCTTTAATGAGAAGGTCTGAAAGGTCTGCAGCCAGAGGTAGCCTGATTGCCAGTTTAGAAAGCATCACACATTTAGCTGGAAAAGACTATTTTGACATTAAAGATGTGTTTACTTTCCTTGATCTAACTGGCACTTTCTTGAAAAAGCTCACACCCTATTTAACAAAGCACTTAAATACAAATCAAATTATGAAAGAGTAACCACACAGCTTAAAAACACATTGTGTAAAGCAAAGTACTTGTTTGATGATTTAGTCAACCAGGACATAAGCGGAAACTTCAGATCACGATAGCCTTTCTCAAAATATATACTGCATTACCATACACGTAGTTCTGCTTGCAACGCTTGGAGTGTAAAACATTATTCAAAGTGAAAGAAGATTCAAGACCCTGTACTGAAGTAGTATTTTACAGCATAGTTTCTGTGTTTTCATGCCTTATCATATTTTTGCACATTTAGCTTGCCCTGTGCAGCTTTATTTCTAGCTACTTCAGCACTCTCATACATGTTAGGTCTCTCTATTACATTTGGAGATCTCTTTGTGCTTTTCTGAGCAAGAAAAAAAATGATGCAAATTAAAAACTACCCGTGACAGCATTCAAAACTCAAGCATTTACTCAGGCTTTATAAGCTGCCATTTGAAACTTTTCGGCCTAAAACAAAGAGTTCCCCCCTTAAGTTATGTAACTGAAACAATCTCAAACTGTTTTGAAACCTCTTTCTAGTTGTCTTGAATACACCAATCAACAAGTATTTAACTAACTTGTGAAAAATCTTCTAAGACAATTTAGTAACAACTCAGTTTGGAAAATCAGTCAGGAACTGAAAAGAAGTAAAACAGGATAGATCTCAGAAGAAAAACAATCAAGTTGTTCAGCTAATACCTCCACGTTGGAAGAGACAGCATCATGTAACGTTTTCATTTAATTCAATGGACTGCCATTTGCTTCAACAAATATGCAATTTAAGTTTAAAAACAACAACAATTCTACCATGTTATTATTAAAAGCTCTTTATGTAATATGAGAGGCAGAGCACTGTGATGGATAATACTTATTTGGCTAGTACCTCATACAAGCCTTATGCATGTCACAGCATATAACCAAAAGACAATTTCTCTAATTCTACAAAAATGTTCTAGAATGCTAAAAAATAGAATTAAGTTAAATTAAAAAAAAAAGTGTGGAAAACAGTTTAAGCTTTTCTTCATCCACAAATTCAAATTAGGTCTGCAACATTAAAGACTATATTAACCTCACTTCCACAGGAGAGGATGCCTCTCCACTTGAAAAGTTTTTTTAGTGCAAAACTTACCACCCTCAAAGGTGATGAATACCTGGACGCCCTGCCTACCTCACCACGTACAACCACTGACCAGACAAAGTTTTTGATTAGTGAATTACGGATGTACATTAACATAAAATGCAGCAGATCACCTATCATACACAGAAACGTGAGTAAAATCCTAAAAGCAAAAACACAGAAGCAGTAAAATTCTAAAAAATATTCTTCCTTGCCTGAAGATATTTAAGAGGAGGGCAAGCCACAGACATTACCCAAGAAGAAAGCTTTGATTCACGCCGTAAAGAGCTGGAAGCAGTAGTGAACACAGCCACACAGCGCCTCCGAGAAGAACAACATACCGCCTAGGAAAGCCCTCACTCATCAAACCGCTCAGAGACCAGTTTTCCTACGTAAAACACCCAGCCGGCAGGAATTCTCCGTGCTAAAACGGCAGGCGAAACGCTTTGCGACTTCACACCGCTTTTTCCCTTCCTTCGGGGCATTTTCCTCACTAAGCACACACCACGTCGACGCGACGCTTAGGAACAGCTCAGGCCACGCGGGCTTCCCGCGAGCAACCCCCGTTGAGCCCTCCCTCCCTCCCTGGGCCTCCGGTCTGCTGCGGACCGAAGGGCTCGGTCAAGAGGATAAACGCCCCTGATTGACGTTTACGGCGCGAAACCGAGGCGTACGGCTCCATTTTTAGTGAGAGCCTTGCCGAGGGCTCGCC
>VZTL01000892.1:22647-42419 GCA_013400535.1 Scopus umbretta
AGGCGCGCGGTCCCTCAGTATGCTCCAGAGTGAACGGTCCCGGGCGGCCTGCGGCCCGCCGGGGGGTGCTGGGCGAGCCCCTGGCCGGCTCACCCCGCCCGGGGGAGCGCGGTGCCGCCCGGTGCTGCCCCGGAGAGAAGCTGGTGGCTTCGGGCAAGGGGAGAGGGAAGGTTCTCCCGGGTCCCCGCCGACTCCCCGCTCCGCGGGGGCGGCTGAGGCGCCCCCAGCTTCGGTAGCTGCGGGCTCCGTTCAAGGTGGCCCGCCTGGACGGAAGAACAAACGGTGTTCAGGTTACAAACTTGCCTCTTGGTTGCTCGGGCCG
The DNA here is from genome assembly GCA_013400535.1 of Scopus umbretta. Classification (NCBI taxonomy): domain Eukaryota; kingdom Metazoa; phylum Chordata; class Aves; order Pelecaniformes; family Scopidae; genus Scopus; species Scopus umbretta. Next base: position 22,970 of record VZTL01000892.1, read on the forward strand.
GTTGCATAACTTGGAGCAATCCGTAAAAGAAACGAAAAACTGAGTAAAACGCCCAGATGTTTTCCACTTCAGATAACGCAGCAAGCTCCTTATCCCCTGATCACATGCACTGCTGGCTGGAACAACTGGGAAAACAAAACACGCTTTGGGAGAAGAGCTGGCCTTGTAACTAGAAGAAAAAGAACAAGCAGGCGAGAAAGAGTGTAACTTGAAAATCTTAAAAGAGGAGGGAAAAAGGTTCACCTGTTACTACTGTTACGGCAGTGCTGCTGTGTTTCTTTGTCAGATTCAAAGCCTTGCTCTCATCCTCATAAAAGCACTGAAAAAGGGGGATAGGGTTTCGTTCATGATGTCAAATTGCAGGCAGTCATTTGACTGCAGTGGTATAATCTGTCATCTTACTTCGACCACGTTTCTTACTGCTTATCCTTTGTGTTTTAATCTTTAGGATGTGTTTGCAATATTAAAATAGTTCAACGCTGGGAAACAAAATTGCTGGGTTTTTAGGTAATATATTAGAGTCCTGAACTGAGGGCAAAATCAATTACTGGGAAGGGTGTGCAGTATCAGGAAACTCATTAAGTAACCGGTTGCAGGCTAAGTTTGAAAATGTCTCTAGTGTAAGCTGCAAGAATCTTGGCAGCTGGTTTTAAGCAAGTGCAAGCTGAATCCAAAACGGTGCTGTATTATTTGTAGCCTTCAAGCTGGGTATGCCTTCACGTCTTGCAGTTGTCATGGGTGTACATTCCGTACCTGTCGTCAGCTCGGCAGACCCCTTGCTGTGCTGCGTAGCAGACTGCAAGGACTCAGGTGGTAAATTAGTCTCTTGTGCTTATTCAGACTGAGGTGCTAATGAGGACACTTGTTGGCAACGCTCATTTTGGGGGATGCGAACAGCTGTTGACAAAAAATTTGAATGAGATCAACTGGTGTCTCACAGACCATAAAATGGCCATCAGGTATCACTAATGATATGGAAGTAACAGTTAGGATAGCAGTACGCACAGCTGCCCTTGCACACTCTTACTGCTAATTTCAGTCTTAATAGTCCGTTCGAGATCCCTTTTTTCAAAAGCGTTTTAGTCTTTAGGCTTAGAAAATTTTTGTAGCTATTAAAAAGAATCACTGAATATAGATGACTTACGTGTGTATACCATACAGGAGTAAATGCTTCCTTTTCGGGTCATGGCAGTCAGGTGATACTGTCATCAGTGCCCAAATGTTTAGAGAGAAAGCAGCGAGGGGCAGGAGTTGAATGATGCCAGTAAGACCAGTATGAGTGGATATGGTTGTATATTATTATCAGAGGATAAATACAGAAGTGGTAGATGTGTCTGAATTCTTGTATGGACTTGGCTTTTCTTCTGTGGCCTTGATCAGGTCCACAAAAACACGTGCGACAGTCCATTGAAATCTGTGATTTCTTGAAGAGGTATGCTTTTCTGAGCTGGGTCTGGGCCCAGCACATTCTTGTAGCATCTGTTTTGCTTCAGATAAAATTGGGAGAGAGCTGAATTCTCACCATGTTTGTTAGCATTATAACCCCTCTTCACCTTGCCTTCCTTGAATGGCAATATAATTGTGAAAAGGACATCGTCTTATAGCAGATAAAAGATTATTTGTAGAGATTCTTTTTCAGCCTTGTAGCTGAAACAAGTCTAGATAAAGCTGTATGAAGCAATATACTGGCATAGGACTACAGTAAAAAACAAACCAAGAGAAGAAACCTGGCAGCCAGTTTGGACTGCAAACTGTATGTAGCCCCAGATGGAGAAAGTAATGTAAATTCGCTCTCCAGAATGAGGTCTGGTCCAAACATTTGAACACTTTCTATGAATCTGGTTCAGGCAGCTATAATGTTACTGGCACCCTTCCAGCATTTCTGTCAAAGCAATGCTTTTCCTTAACAGTCTTGTACAGTCTGTATGGAAAAAAACAGACTATGTCCACATCCCTTGAGATAAGTTGCAAACGTTTGCAGAGCTTGTTGTCTAAAGACTTTTAAAGTCAACCTATTCTTTCTTAATTTTGACACCATACTTCCACCCCATCTTAAGTAATTCCTTTTCAGCTGCAGTGATTACAATCTGTGTTGTCAGTCATCTTGCTTCGTATCACAGTCGCATGTTTCTTTTTTAAGAAGTCTGTACAGATTGTTTCTAATCAGCTGCTGCTGCTGATTATTTTCCTCTGAACTCAATACCAATTTATTATTTGCCTGTCTCCTAATACAGTGACCATGTAAGCTAATGTGGTCAGTGCCAGGTTATTACTGTTTCTTTAGAATTCTATGACGTTTTTTAAAGAACATGTTAATACTAATTTTAAATGTTTAAAATTGGTAACTGTAATTTGCTAGACTACTTTGGTTAGTAAAAAATGCTTCTATATGTTCATTGCGTGGGGAAAAAAAAAAACAACAAACCAGAACCAAAAACCAACCAAACAAAAAAAAACAAAAATAAAAAAACCAAAACCAAAAAACCCCAAACCCAAAACCGCCCACCAAAACAACCAAACCACCAAACAAGCCTAATGCTAAGCGGAGAAGGTTAGTTCCATTTTTGACTGTGTGAATCCAGAAGTACAGTCCTGATTGTTTACTTGGAGAAAGGACAGTAGAAGACCTAGGTTGCTCTTTAGCTTATGTTTGTAGAATCACTGATGGCAAATAGTGGCATTTTTAACTTCCTGGTGTCAAAAATCAGAGCGTTTCAGGTAGTGTTTTTCATCTTAACTGACTTGATCTAGGCAAAAATGAATAATTTAGCAGAATGGACCTATTAATGACAATGAATATTCGCTAGATTCGCAGAGATGTTCACGGACAGAGAACACTGAGCTGCAGTCTTAGAATTACTAGCATTATTAAAGGTAATTTGTTAAGTTTTATTTATTAAAACACTGTGTCCAAGGTTTTGCATGATATTTTCTGAAGGAAATTTTGAAAGCTGGGTAAACAATGCCACTTCTGAAAGGACTTTAAAAATGAAACTGTCCTTTTAAGAGAAGGACAGCAGGAGAAGGATTACAGCAGAGTTCAACTTTGTATCTCCGAGCAGAACCTTCACTTTGCGTATTCCAAAAGGGTAAAGTGTTGCAGGCTATGCCTTGATTTTGCTATTAGGAAAGCCTGCTCTGCAAATTAAGTGCATATGAGGCTTGTAGATGAACTCAGGCTGCAGCGAAGCCAATGTTTAATGAGGGCCTTTGTATTTTACTCTGCCAGTTACTTTTCTTGTGACTGGGAGCTATTTTTAGCTTCTCCAAGGGGTAAAAAAAAAAAATAAAAAGGTCCCCCTTGTGTTTTAAACAGTTTGTATACTGTTACGAGCCTTTGTTTTTCCATCTGAATCTGATGTTTTCTGGAATGTTATGCAACAGATTGTTTGTTTGTCTCGCCTGAATGTGTTGTTATTTATTGTTATTTATGTTGCTGATAGAAAACACATCTAAAAGCATTCTCACTCTTTCAGGCACTTGGCTTCTTGTGGTATTCTGATGACCAGAATTTCTCCTTTGCAAGTACCTGTAATGAGCCATACCTTTTCAAGAACTTTCTTCAACATTGCTGCTCCACTAGTAAATAAAAGAAAAGAATATTCTGAAAGAAGAATTATAGGGTTTGTATAGAAGTGTGGCAAGAAACTTTATATGCTTATTGATTTTGTGTTTGCTGTGATTAATCCGAAATGCTGAAAGTTCAAAGACTGAGCATCCCTGAAGACACATGCCCCTGGGACTCTGCCCAATTGGAGACTAGGAAGGAATTTTGACTTTCAGAATTTGTAGAGATCAGGCTTTTCCAGTCTGAAATTGACTATAAAAAAAATGTAGGAATGCCAAACACATGCCCCATGGAAAGAAACAGCAGAAATAACCCTTCTGTTCCATGAAAAAACAAAAAACAACCCTGAAAGGGAAGAATACACTATTAATTTCATCTGGTGAAATGGGAATAAGCAGGTGTAGAATAAAAGGTGTGAAGCTCTCAGTTTATTCCCTTCTGTCCCAAATACGGGCTAATGTTTGCACTTACATTATGTCGTACTTCTCAGTTCTCAATATTTTTCTTCTTTCTTTAACAGAAGGAAAACAATTAGTCGCGTGATGAAGAAACTTAGGGGTATACAAAAAGATTTTGAAATCCTGTTTGCCTTAAAGCTAGTGAGAAAAGTCCAGTTAATTTAATGAGACCCAGTCTCTGGTCCACAATAGAATGAATTATTTTTTTTATTAGCATAATTTTTTTGGCCACACTTAACATTCATTTATGTGATAGTTCTTGAACTGCAACAGATTTTGCATAGTCACTTAAAAAGAGCCTTTGTCCACCAGCACTCGCTGTTGAGTACTGTTGAACATATGCTTCATTTTAAACACAGAAGGAATTAAGCATGTGCTTCAATTCTTTTCTGAGTCAGAACTAAAAATTAAAACCCATAGCTATGTAATACTTTGCCTCGTTACAGTAGCATCAACTAAAATGTTGCCATCATTCTTTCGTATGATTTCAGAATCCTGCTTGAGCAGGGGGGTTGGACAAGATCACCTCCAGAGGTTGCTTCCACCCTCAGCCATTCTGTGATGCTGTGGGGTTTTTCCATTGCATGGATTTTTTAAATTGAGCTTTTTTATTTGGGCTAAACCCAGGAAAGTAGTGTTTCTCTGTTTAAACCTTATGAAAGGAAGTACTTTAGTTTTGATACGCCTTTTCTTGGTCGCCATGACGTGTGGATTCTTTATGTGGAATGTCTAAGATAGACCTAAATGCAGACAGACACAGCTGTGCTGGAAAAACTATTTTTCCATTTGAAATGTATGCATGTTTACCTGATATTGCAGAAAATATCAGACACCAGGTTCACTGTGCGCTAACTTTACTGCTGGGTGTTGTGTGGTGTTTTGCATCTTTATGCAAAGATTTTTATGTTTATTACTTTTTTTTAAACCTTTTTAATTAAAAACAGAAAGGTAGTGTTTTCAGCTGACTGTATGTTCACCTTCCAAAACTGCCTGTGCTATTTATACCATCTTTGAAACTTTTTAATACTGAATTTGAAGTTAAAATACCCTGTAACTAATGTTTGTATTTCTGTTTCCAGGTATTCTATGCAGGAAATGTATGAAGTTGTTGCTGTTGTGGAGAATTACAAACTATTTGTTCCTTGGTGTAAAAAGTCAGATATATTATCGAAGCGCTCTGGATACTGCAAAGCACAGCTAGAAATAGGATTCCCTCCTGTAGTAGAGAGGTATACATCGGTTGTTACCCTAGTGAGACCACATTTAGTTAAGGTAACTTTTTTTTTTCTTAGCTGTAACTTTCCATAACTTTTGTCTGTTGAAATTCAAATAATTCACTGGTGCTTCAAAACAAAACTGATGCTGGAAGTACTTTGTGTGGCTCAAAACTTGTATTGCTTTTGTTTAAAGACTTAGGTTAACTGGAGAGAATTTCAATGTGCTTTTAAAACATGAGCTGCCAAATGGCGGGGGCTGGGGGAGCAATTGCCTTTTAATTTCCTTTTGCTGGAGAAACCAGCAACCATTAATGAAGGTATACCATTTTTGTTTGGTTTTGTTATAATTTTGTCCAAGCCTCTCTAAATGCAAAATTAATACTGACTTAAAAGGTATCTTAGACAACCGTAGCTTCTGATGCCTTAGCAAAATTGGTATCTGTTGTTACTTCTCTTCTGACAATTTTAACTAGCTAGTATGAGAAGTCTTAAACTTCAGTGTAGAATCTGTTGAAAAGCTTGTTATTTGGTGTATTGATGAGAAGATAGAAGAGTGGATTTAAAGTCCATTTTTTAGAATTAATTTGTTCAGAAGAGAAGCAGTTGTATTTCTCCTCCTTTCAGCTTTCAAGAGTAATAATTAAAAATCTCAAAGGAGAAATTTTAAATTACATCTGGATCTTCTAACTAGTTTGCCGTATTTGTTCTAATCGGTTTTGGTTAGGAAGAGCTCAGAACAGATTCCTTACAGCAAAACTGCCTCTCCCTTCACGTGGCAGATCTTGACTATTTTTTGGAATAACTAGTGGGATTCCAACAGTTGATTGCTGTTCAAGATAATTGTTTGGACATCCTATTTCGCTATTCTCTTCTAGGCTTCCTCTTAAGAGACACTGCTCAAAACAGAAAGTGGGTTTCTTAAGTACAAGGGAGATGTGAATTGGAAAGGGAATGTGCAAAGTGCCTTTATTCAAGATACTTATTCTGCAAAGAAAAAAGAAAACTTTCTCCCTTTATGGAGAAAGGTGAACAGCTACAATGGAAAGTATGCATTTTACAAGCTGACTGCTTTCCCTTGCTACTCTTCGCTGACAAGACTGGCTTTTACCTTTCACATAGCTATCTTACCAACTCTTTACCTCTAATTCACTCAAAATAGGATTTCTTGTCTCAGAAAAGATCATGAAAGCGATGAGAACTGTTTCTTTAGATTTCCTCCCCCTAGACTTATTAGTGTTTTCTCTGCTGGGATTGTTTTTCCTAGAAGTTTACGTTTATGTTCATATAACTGCAGAGAAGCAACTCTGTGTTTGGACTGTTTCACTGTCCTCAGAAATAACTCTGAGCGAAGGCAGCTTGCATGGTGGTCTAGCAGAGCGGGCTACTGGTGGAGACAAAACGAGCACAGCATTGTTGCTTACGGCAGCAGTGCTCGAGCAATGGAAAAATCAGACTGGTAGCAACAGGTCTTGCCGCAGAGGAAAGCACAGAGTGAGTTTGCTACTTATAAGGTTGGGAGCAAGGGGGACACGCTGGCAATTTTCCCATTCTTCCTGCCCTTTTGGCAGCAGCAGGAAAAGCAAGCCCAGCTCTTCGTGTCTAATCTTCCCTCTACTCCTCCCCTTTCTGTTGTAGAAGTAGCAAGAGACTGCATCTCACTCCGGGGCAGAAAAATGTAGGTATTTTTGTGCTGCCGATGCGTCTTTGAGATGGCTTACCTTATCACTGGGCTTATCACAGAGCTGCTTGTGGTGACAGAGTTAAAAAGAGCTAAAAAACAGTTACAGAAATTATTTCTAGAAATTCCAAGACAACTGAGATTATGTATTTGGATGATGTTGAAGTATGTGTCTTCCAATCTCTTTCTACTATAGATATAGCCACACAAAACTAACTATATGTGCTAAAAGGAAAGCGAGTGAAAATAAGGTCCTTATTGTCATGAAAACTGTGAAGCCAACTACTGCAAATACTTTCTTGTTTAAAAGTAGGATTGTATGCAAGCACTCCGGAAATGTTAGTTAAGTATGGCTTGCCGGTAACTAAAAGCCAGCATATAAGCTGATTATGAACTTGAGCTTATAGTCTTACTGACTTCATGGTAGCTCTTGATGACAGTAGTATCTTGTGACAGAAGATACTTGAGTTTGTCTTCAGTCAGGTTTGTTTTGATGCTAAGCGTTCCTATAGCCCAAGACTACCAGTCGATATATCAGTATATAAAACATTCTACACACATAATGAAAAAATAAAACCCAAAAACCAACCCAGCAAATATCGATATCCTTTGCTTAAAACAGCGTTGTTCAAAATTCTGGTATATAGCATGAGCATTATTTTGGTGTTCTACGCATCATGCTAGAGATCTGTTTTATGACTCTCAACACAAAAATTTTTCCTCTCCCTTAAAAGGGATTCAGTTACTTTGCCGTAAGTGACACTGTGCAAAGAGGATCTTATGCTGGCTGCACTATAAGAATAATTTTAACTATGCCGTGACCTTCACTGTCTCACAAAATGCAAATGCAAACTTCAGTAATACCGACTTGTCACATCGGTAAAAGCCTAATTATAGCTTGACTTTTTAAACTTTCCTTTAGGCATCCTGCACAGACGGAAAACTATTTAATCACTTGGAAACAGTGTGGCGTTTCAGCCCAGGTATCCCTGGTTATCCAAGGACATGTACGTTGGATTTTTCAGTAAGTATTGTAATTAAGACTGCCACATGCTTGGAACAGGGCATAGAAACAGTATAGAAACTGTGGGGGTGTTTTGTTTTGGTTTTTTTTAATGGCTGGCACTATTGTTTTGTTTGTTTGTTTGAAACATAGATGCACAGAAAACAAGTCAGTTTGAGTCACTACTGTACAAAAAATAAATTTTGCAAACTTTGGAAACCACTACTGTGTCCTTTAGAGTCAGCAGTCTTCTGTGAGGTGTCTGCCTGTCACAAAGCAGTCTAGGGGTTGGTATCTCTCGCCATCTCTCTCTCTGTACAATTCTAAACATGCTTAAGTTTTTAGACAGTCAAGTACAGAAGGAGAAATACTAAACATACTTTGCTGTTTCTTTTAATTACTCTACAACCTAAGTGCCCTTGGTACCAGAAGGTAGGTATTCTCCCACTTGTCCTATTTGGCCTGCAGTTTGGTCAATGTAATTTCCTGGCTTCCGATTGTACTCTTTCATGTCTTACAAATCTTACTCCTTCCCTCTATAATACAGGTATAACAGGCTTTTGCTGCCTTTCTACTCTGATGGGATATCACTGCAGCTCAAGACCATTGCTCTTTAAATCCAGTATCTGATTTAGCCTGTTACTCCTAGACAAATTGTTTTCCACTCAAATTATTGCTTTTCTATTTCATCTGTTTAGTCTTCCATTGCATTCTTTTTTTATGTATATAGTGATAAGAGTAGGTGTTGCATCGAGCACGTAACTAAGGTGGGGTTCAGAACAGGCTACAGGAGTACAGAGAAATGGGTTGATCCTGCTGCCATCTACTGGGATGCCCTGCTTTAAAAATTACCTTCTGTAAATAGGAAAAAGAGCTTTTGGAGTATTTGTAGACTAGCATGTTAATCTCCTTGGGTTAATAACTTTCGACTTATTGCTGTATTGCGCTTCATACAGTTCAACAGTAAAAATGAATCTATCGGCCTCAAAAAATACATTTCTCATGGGATTTGCCAACGATGTTTGTATGTTTTTTGTTCATGGTATTTGAATTTCTCCAGGCAAATAAGCGCCAGTTCCTGCTACTGACCAGTACATTAGCTAGCTTTTAACCCAAGTCATAAATCAGCTGAGAAAACTTGAATTGAGGAACTGTTTAAACCCTGTAATTGAAATACTGAGTTTGTGAGGAACCCCTGTCCCAAGCCACCTTTTGACATTTCAGGTGAAGAATTTCAGTTAAAGGGACTCAAAAACTGGACTTAAAATGGACATTTTCCCTTTCTTGGGGAAACACTATCGATACTTCTTAGCACTTACCCCATTTTGAGGTAGCAGAGGCAAATGCCACCAGCTGAGCAGGGGCTTGCCTCACAGAGGCAGGTCCTTCCAGGCTCTCACCCTTGCTGGTTACTGACCTGCCGTGCTACTTGCCTCTGGGCCTGTGCAGAGAGGGATGGTAAGCATTTCACAACAAACTCCTCAAAACATACTGTGCAATTACAGATACTTATGAGAGAAAACTTTGATTTCAAGAGTGGTCGTTTGCTTTGGAAAATGTAATCTGAGTTTCGGGTTATGCTGGTTCCCACAAGCTACTGCATCACTGTTTTGCCAGCCTGATGCCAGGAGACATATATGTACAGCAGGGAACTTTTCTAGTTTGGTTTCTGTTCTTAAATGATTTGGTATATAGGTTGAAGCACAGCACCATTTTTACCATCTGCAAACTTTGTAAACATATACCATACCTCAAGCTTTTACATAGTTACCGAACATGATGCAAAACTCGCGCTCCCCGCTCTGCCGACCACTACGTGCTCCACATGACAACTCTCAAGACTTTTGAAAGGCACATTAATTTTACTGATGCTTGAGGACAAGCAAATGTAAATGAAGCTACACCTGGCTTACAGTCCAAGTAGTGCAATTACTTCTGTGCTACTGCTTCGCAGTTCATGTGCATTATGCATAAGCAACTTGAGAGAAGCTGCATTTGCTCCATTTGGCATTCAGTCTGCTGCTTTCTCAGGAATGACGAAAATACTTGGATCTCAATCCAAAAAACACGCCATAGCAAGAATGATAAAATCGCAGAAGAGCAACCTGTTTCTTTTCCTGAAAATTCTGCAACCAGTTTCAGGAAGTATATTCCAAAACAGTGTGATTCCATAGCCTTAGGGGAATGTTATTTAACTAGACAAAGGCCAGCAGAGCACAAAAGTGTAACTGAAGGCTATTTAACACAAAAGTGACTGTTTCTTTTGAGGGTGGAGCAAGGGGACTCCCTGCACCCCTGCTGTAAGTGTTAGCTGCTACGGTAGCTTCAGTTTAACTGTAAGATGCAGTAGCTAAAAGAAAACGTGGAAGTAAAGTTCTGAGCACTGCAGTAGGAAGCCCGGGGGCTCAGTACAGAGGACTTCACCAGCGTGTCTGTACTCTGACGACTGCCCGTGTCAGGACAGGGAAGCTCGCGAGCAGGAGGAGGTGTTCAGGTAGGAGATACGGCACACAAAAGCACATTTGTAGCTTTAGCCAGTAAATTGCTCTTGTTTGAACATACCATACCTACAGCTACCAAGGTGGAAAGGCTGATTTCAAATGTCGGTATTTAATAGGTAACTACTTTGAGCTGCTTTTAAATGCGTCTTGGGTTTGCTCCAGCTTACCTGCAAGTCTGCTGTCTTGCCATGCAGGATTTTCTTCAGACTTCTGTCCCCGAGCAAATTCTGTGCGCAAAGTAACTTAGTTGTTGTTTGTCTGTAGCTTTTCATTATCCCAAATATTTCACTTACGTTTTGTGATGCATCATTTATTAAAATACAGTTAGTATAGATAAATGGAACTGATTACTTCAGAAAACTGAACTGAGTCTTCTAATTGAAAAGCCCGGGGAGACAGTCCTCTGCCCAAGGACTACGGCTTTTCTTCACAGACACACTGGCCCAGAGTTCAGTTTTGCCTGTTCTTTTTCCCACAGCTTACTTGCAGACTAACTGGAGATTCTTTAATGAAGTAAGTTGTCTGTTTGCAACTGCATTTGACCACAACGGTAGATAGAGGAAAAAACAGTTCTTCTCTCTTTTCTTAAACAGGTTTCTTTTGAATTTCGTTCACTTCTACACTCAAAACTCGCTACGCTATTTTTTGATGAAGTGGTAAAGCAGATGGTAGCTGCCTTTGAAAGAAGAGCAGCCAAACTCCATGGCCCAGAAACAAGCATACCTCGGGAGCTGATGCTTCACGAAGTTCATCACACATAAAAGGGAAAAGCGTAACAACCTCCATTATGAACTTGTTTGTGCACTTCCTTTGGACAAGAGGTGCCGTGCTCCTCCTTTGGGGCAACTACTTCGTATCTGAGCTTTGCGTGGGATTTTTTTACTGTACAAGACACACCTGTTCAGCCAGATGTATGCAGAATGTTCGAGCTGCAATCAAGCGCTATCAGTAACAGACGGTTGGCAGCTACCGTAACATGAGCTCTCAGGCTGCCCTTTATTAACTTGCCAAACGGTTTGTGTAGTCACGGTGTAAGTTCTGCCTTATCCAAGCTTAGGGTTTGGTTTTTTTTTCAGCATTGTAATGTTAACTGAAGTTTAAGTTATTAGTAGCATGATCATAATTTAACAGCATCAACTTGGCCAACTCTGGCCAAGCAAAGGGAAACTGATGTTCTGGCTTTGGGGAGCATGGAACACCTTTGCCAAGCATTGAGCAGCATCTGCTTTTGAGCCAAATGAGTGGCAGGGGTAAGGCAGGAGGCTCCAGCTGCTGTTGCATTCTGACCAGCAACTGCAATAGAGAAAGAAACACAGCCTGAACGCTAGGCTTGCAGAAATTAAATGTAAGGGGTGCATGTAACGCAAGGGGTGCTACAATCCGAGTGCAGCAGTTTCAGAGATCGCCGGCGGTTCTTACCTGTCTGGGCTCCGGGTGCACGTGTAGCGTCTGGCAGGCTGAACTTGCCTGCCTGCCCCTCTTTCACCATTACATGCTGCACTTCGGCTGTGGGAGGTAGATCTCATCTAACGCAAAGGGTTCCCAGTTCCAACACAGCTTTAAAACAAATTAAATAAATGTTACCTCTTTGAGAGCTAGGGCACAGATGCACACCGTTGCGTACCGCAGTGCTGTCTGCCCTGCAAGGAGGGAACAAGATGTCCTCCACTTACTGCAGAAAAGCACACTGGGGGCCAGTTCTCATTATAAAAACATACAACAGAGAGCTGAACCTTTGTTCGTAGGGTCTTCTTCAGTACCATACTACCATTTCATTATCAGTCCATTATGATGGTACCAACCATCTTGATCAAATTTGTTCTCAGCAGTTCTAGTCCTTACATTAATACTCTTTCCAGCCTCTGCAGAAAGAGAAGTGAATAGATTTGAACAGATTTAAAGTCCTGTCTAGATACTGCCTTGTGTTACTGAATTTCCTTACTGAAATCAGGTGAAGCTTCAGGCCAGGTGTTGGTGCTGGTCCTTCCTCCACAGTGTTTGTAATCCAGACGGTTACTACAGAACGCTCTGTTCAAGGAGATGGGGAGGTATGTTTCAGGTTAAAGACAGCCCTGAAGCAGATTTTTTCCAGCAAGAGCAATTGAAACTTCACACATCCTATCTGTGAAGGGCAGTTCTTAAAGGTAGGAACTGGGGAAAGTGACAGCTGGGTTGAGAGAGGTCCGTTTTAAAGCACTGAGAAGTTGTAAAGCAATTTTGTTTGTTGAGACGATCAGAGAGAAACATACCCACGTTTGGGAACACCATTGTTTTGAAGTTTGGAAAGCAGAAAAGACTACGCATCAACCGCGTTAGCTGCATCAGGTCAAAGAACACAGTAAATGGCAAAGCAAGCTGTCATTTTCAAGGGTAAAGCATCGTCTAGTGCAAAAAATAATTCAAACTAAATCCTGGACACTGGAAGACAAGGGTGAAGCCAGGAGGCAACCGCGCACCACACCTGAGGGAGACACGCACCAAAAACCCCGCACGAGCCTTTCTTCGCAAAGGAGAGGTGCCTGCTCCAGGCCCTCGGGGCTCTTTCCCTCCCCCCGCAGTACTGCAAAAGATGCGCCAGGCCTGTTCCGGCACATGAAACAAGCAGCATAGACCAGGCAAAATAAAGCCAATGCACGTGCCTTATTTTCAGAGCATTGTTTAATATTTCAGAGAACTGTAATGTCAGTTCAGCTTAGGCATTTCCTCGTCACTTGTACTTCCAGACAAAGGAACGTTTCCTGGAGGGAGCACAAGTGTCAGATTTCTAGTAAACCTTGGAAGCAGCAGGCTGCCGAGGTTTGCCCGTGACTATGGCTTTGTGTGCAGATGAAGAAGGTGATACATTTCATAACTTTTGAGCAGTTTGTTTTATTACATAAAGGTCACAGAACTGTATATTTGCCTACTTTGTACACAGGTGTCTAGCCTCACGCACAGTGGCTTCCGAGTTCTTCCTAGTACTGGCAAGCACCAATGAATTCTGAAACAGAATATCGAGTGCCTTGTAATTAAGTTTAAATCAGGACCTTGGTGGATGGATCTTGCACCCAGTTATCAGGAATGTACAAATGTCTTTATTCAAAAAATACAAAATAAATTATCTGTAGGCATGGACAATGACTGTAAACAATTACACGTGTGTTAAATGAAATCCAGTAACTGTCGGTTACAGTGATTCTTTTCAACACCAGCCTCACTTCAGTCACTATCCACCCTCCCGCGCTGACAGCTCAAGTTTTTGAAGTCGGAACTGTCAGTCTCACAGGGCACAGCTCACGATGCATCCCTAGCCCAGGAATTAGAACATGCCACCGCCCATTCCTCCACCCATCCCGCCCATTCCTCCCATTGCCGGCTCCTTTTCCTCTTTAGGAGTTTCAGTCACCACTGCTTCTGCTGTTGATAAGAGAGACGCAACACCTGCAGCGTCCATCAGAGCAGTTCTCACAACCTAAAAAACAGGAAAGAAATAGCTTACTACCTGCCGACTACCCCCTGCGCTGGGAGGAAGGAAAGCTGAGAATTAAGACTATTTTAGGTTACCTTCGTTGGGTCTATGATTCCTTTTTCTACCATATTTACAAAGTCCCCAAGCATTGCATCATAGCCAACTTCCGATGGACTCTGCAGGATTTTTTCAACTATTAGTGATCCTTCAACGCCTGCATTCTTTGCAATAGTCATTGCAGGGATTTTCAGTGTTCTCTTGATTATTTCAATGCCTGTAAGGCAAAGGGTGTTTAGAATTAGACAAAGGATGGTTAGAATTACGTATCACGCAGGCCGCTCCTGTTGCCAAGGCGTGCCTTCCCGTGCTGGCAATCAATACGCGAAGAGCGCGCCCTCTGAGCGACTAGGTAAGCTATTTTTATCAGTTCCAGGGGAAATAAAGAGAATTCTCTGCTACTCGGCATTTGTCGACAACTGGGATCACTGCAGGATATTCACACACGTTTTAGTTTTACTTCTGCAAGAGGTAGTAAGGAGCGCTACCACTGTAACGCGGCACAGAGCTTTTTTCCGTTTGATTTGCAACACAATCTCTTAAGGCAGTCGTAGATTTTACATCTGGCTCTCTGCGACAGCTGTAACAGCCAGCTCGGCCCTCCTTCAATGGGTTGCAGTTCTGTGCAGGGGGTACTGCTGCTTTACTGACACTGCTTCTTTCACATCCAAGTGAGGGACACGGTGAAAGCTCCTTCCCACTGGCCATGCCGAGGGGCTACTAGGTTCTAGAGATCAAGGAACTAAAAAACCTCGCTGAACACAATCCGCATTTCATCTTATAAAGCTTCAGGACAGAACAAAGCCTATTCTTAACGCTTACACGCACACACGTTCAAGTAATTCACTTACCAATTTTCTGATCTTCATTGGCTGGAACTAAAGCATCTAATGCTGGAATGCAGCGAAGCAACGCACAGCCACCGCCTGGAACGATGCCCTCCTCAACGGCAGCGCGGGTCGCGTTCAGGGCATCGGTAACTCTGTCTTTCTTCTCATTCACTTCAACATCACTTGTGCCACCAACCTGTGACAAGCAAGCCACGGATCAAGGTCCGCAACAAGGAGCCCGGGGGGGAGGGCGCCACTGGCCGTGGAACCGCTGCCGCAAAATTAAACAGCCAGCTCGAGCCGTTAACTGAAAAGCGCCAGCAAGCAAACCCACGCGCTCCTGTGCTGGCAGTGCTCGTGTACCTCCGCACTCAAAAAGCCTAAGCACACGGTTTTAGTCGATTATTTCATCAAGCTCGTAATACCAAGGCGTAGGCCCGTAATAAGCCAAACTCCTTATCCAAACCAACTGCTAAGATGATGAGACGACCACCCAGTAGGCACTTCGGTTGGCAATGAAGGACTGATACCGCCCCTTTCCTAAGTAATTCAACTTCTCACCTTCAATACTGCTACTCCATCAGAGAGTTTGGCCAATCGCTCGTTCAGTTTCTCTTTTTCATAATCACTTGTGGTAACTTCTAGCTGTTCAATAATTTCTTGAATACGTTTTTCAATTTGAGCCTTTTCACCCTTCCCCTTCAGAAGCATGGTGTCATCTTTTGTCACAATCACCTCTCCAACTTTACCAAAGTCATGAGGCTGAATATCTTCCACATTTAGGCTCAGACCCTCTTCTCCAAACACCTGAAACAAATGTCACGGAAAGTTGGAATTCACAGCTTCTCCATACACGAGGTTTGTATTTATAGATGCAGAAACACTTACAGCAGGCTAACTGCAAAATAATCACAGTACTGCAGCCAAGCTGAAGGAAACTTTTCCCTTCTCCTAACAGAGCCCAGGCAGGCAGGTACCTCACAAGCTGGCCCTCACAGAACAGGGAGCAGCCAGCATCTCATTCATGACTGACTAATGTAACTCACAGATTCAAAGTGCCTGGAAGTAGACTCGTGTTACAGAGTCCTCCTTGTATTTCAAGAAGTTATAAATATTGGCACTAAACTGGCTCCAGAATAGAGTTTGCTCGTTTTGTTGCTCTGTGCTCCAGTTAGCTCAGCCACTACGTTTTATTTCAAGAACCACCTTTGGATCGCAGCATCATGCTATGATTTTCAAGTGTGTATTTAAAAAAATCAGCATAAAGGGACACTAGTCAGCACATCAACTATTGGAGAAGTTGAGTACAAAAGAAAGTTACCCCGTCTATTCCAAACATTTAAAAAAAATTCTATTTGCCATATTTGAGTCTATGCGTTTATGAGACAGTTTTATAAGGCGGCACGAAAGCTTTGCTATTTCTAAGAAACGTGCTTGATATTCATCATTCCTCTCAACAACATAAATGCTGCAAGGAAACAGTGTGTAGCTTCAGTCAGTTAAAAGGACATACTACTCATAGTTGGTCAGGGCTGTATTACACAGCAATGATCAATATCCGCATTTTTTTGGGGGGGGAAAAAAAAAAAGCAGCTTCCAACATCAGAGTTACCATTACATTTTTGAAAGAACAGGACACAGCCTGCAATACAGCAAATACGACCTAAAAATATATGTTCTTTTCCTCCTTAAATACCATTAGCATTATCTTTGAGCAAAAAGCAAAAACATCATTACTTACAGCACCGCCAGTAGCAATTGCCATATCCTTAAGCTGGTTTTTCCTGTTGTCACCAAAACCCGGTGCTTTTACAGCAACAACCTGAAGACCAACCTTCAGTCTGAAGAGAAGAATTCAGAGAGCAACATTCCACATGTGTTCAGAGAACAAGTCTAATTACTGAAAACAATTATTTCGGTACAGCTCAAACAATCAAGCAGCCAAAGAGACCTTCATGAACTGAGCTGCTTTGGCTCAAAAAGGTCGTTAGGAAACGACTGAAATTCTGTCTGACCTGATGCAAACTACAGCTACGTACAAAAGTTGCTGTTTCTTTGGTACTGATAAGAAACAAACAACAGTACTACGCTGTAGCAAATTCAAATGCACATTTTTCTATGTATTCCTTTAAAAGGATGAAAACGCAGAGAAAAAAAAAAGCAGTATTCGTCTAAAAGTATGGATTTTAAGCCTCACCTGTTCAAGACTAGAGTGCTGAGGGCTTCTCCATCAACATCTTCAGCAATAATGACCAAAGGTTTGCGGTGCGCGTTGGCAATCTCAAGAGCTGGTACTATTGACTGTACACTAGAAATTTTCTTTTCACTGATTAAAATGTAAGCGTCCTGAAATTCACATTTCTGCCCTGCAGAAACAACATACATTACCCGAACAATCAGATTACAAAAACGTAGCAAGCATTCTCTTAAGGAGCTACTTTGGAGCAACTGTTGCACTTTTCAACAGCATTAAAAAAAAGACGCACAAATTGTTTTCTCCAAGACTCTAGTTTCAATTCTACACTGTTCTGGAGCGTTGCAGCGCCAGCTTGACGTTAACATGCACCGTCCACGCTTAGCAGAGAAGAAAAAACCCCAAGTCCCAAAAGCCACAGACTGCAAGTTTTTACCAAGAGGTAGAAGTTTCTGACAAGGAAGGACCCCACGGTCCTACTGCTGTGGTACGGACACAGTGCAGTCCGTGCATAACAGACTGTGAAGTGTTTGTAACGAGTACCATTATTTCTAACTTACAAAAGCCACTGTAAGGTGTTTGGCGTGCGTTATTGTTAACTCACCTTTGGTTGTATTAATAAAATATGGAGAGATGTAGCCTCTGTCAAATTTCATGCCCTCAATGATTTCCAATTCATCATTTAGAGTTTTTCCATCCTGTTTAGATGCAAGAAAGTCTGCATTAAAGATCCCTTATTTATTACCAAAAGCACAAGTATATTTTTAGCATACTATGCACACCAGAATGAAAGGCTCTGCACCACACGTCAGTTTTATGTGCTTCCCACTTCAAAACAGAGAAGTATTACAGGAGGGAACAGCAATCAAACCCCGATCTAAAGGAACTGAGGAAGGAGGAATTACGGTGGGATACCGTACGCGAGCAGCAGCAGCTAGATCACGTGCCACAAAAGCCGGCCCTACCTGGAAAAGAGACAGTCACCTTGCACTTAGTCCGTCTGTTGGCCAGTTCTTACCTTGACAGTGATTACACCCTTTCGTCCAACTTTTTTCATGGCATCAGAGATTATATTGCCGATTTCCTGGTCTCCATTTGCTGATATTGTGGCAACCTGAAAGGGCAAGCCATTTAATCTCATTTCACAAGTGATTTGTTTCCTCACCATAAAGAGAATCAGAACAACCATTTTCAATTCTCACAGTTCCTGGCAAGACAGGGCAGCTGACTGTAGCACCCCCTCACCAGCATCCGAGAACTCCATTGGAAGGGCTGGCGGCTCTCGGGCAGCTCAAGCGCAGGGCCAGATCCCGCACGCTGGGCTCACGCAGCACACACAGGCCACTGGAGCCTGCGGCCGTGGGGAGAGATACGCCGTGAAGGCCAACACACCTGGTGCCTGACACCCAGGTTGGGCACCCACCTCCACCTGCAGCAGGTCCGCAACACTCCCATCCACAAACAAGATCTCTGCTCTCGTTAATTCTTCCCAAGCACATGAATTTATGTTTTAAGACCACGTTTTGGACTCAAACTTGAAGAAGAAAAAACCTACCTACTTCTGAACTAACTTCTAGCAGAGTAGTTGAAGACAGAATACTGAGGATTTTAAGTAACTAAAGAAAATGAAAGCATTACCATGAAGGTCACTCCACGAAACATACTCTGAATCTTCACATATAAAAAAAATTACTCAGGTATATACCTGTATATAGCGTGTGTATATATATATATATACACACACACACACCCCCCCCCACCACCTAGCTCCATTAAACCTAACTTCACAAAACTGTTTCTGAAGAGTAACTACATAAAGTTGGTTTAATTTTATTGTTTTTTTTTTTACCTGTGCAATTTCTTCTGGAGTTGTAACAGGTTTAGACAGCTTCTTCAGTTCAGCTATGATAGCATCAACTGCAAGCATCACCCCTAAAGATGAACAGAATACTTATTAGTGAACAAAACAAGGCATACAGCACAGGGGAAAAAAAACAAACCAACAAAACCACAAATGGGTTAAGTTTCAAACCAAAGCCCACAGTGCAAAAACGCATTGAGTTTGCATGTTCAGAACCAAGTGACTGGCAGTTCTGGTTCCACACTATCAGTTGTATACCTAGTGATAATTTATTTGAATTGGTGTTACATACTTTCCGTCATGATCAAAATTTATAGCAAATGTATTTACATGCCACCAGTAAATTTATATGCTTATCAGAAATTAATTAAATGCAGAAATGGCTTTAAATGGCGTTTACCTATGGCAAATTAAGCGAGTTAATGGCATATAAAATAGTAAAATGACTAGAAAAATGAAGAATCATTCAAAGTAACATAACAGAAACAAGTGGGCTCTCTACGCATTGCTTTTCATATAAAGCTTCATGCGGCTCTTAAAAACGAAGGCAACTTATTCAGGAAGCCAGTCAAATGTGGCATACGAAAAGTAAAAAGACTGCAATTAAACTTTAAAAACAAGGGGGAAAAAAAAAA
>VZTL01000894.1:0-15159 GCA_013400535.1 Scopus umbretta
TCATAAAGGACCTAATTAGGCTGCAGACAAAGGTTGAAAGGTATATACTCAAAGGAAAGGCCTTTTTATTCGCATGTGTTGTGGCATGAATAGTTGTGTCATTGTAATTTCCTTGCCAATTTCTGGTCAAGAACCAGAGTTCTTTATCTTGGAAGTCCAGAACCTTCAAGTTTCCCTTTCTTTCCCTGAAAGCCTTCAGAAATGCTGAGATAGAACTGTAGAAGAGTAGCTGAATTTCCATAAGCAAAAATAAATCAAACTACTTTAAAAAGGGAAAAGTAGATGTAAATTACAGAAGGAAGTGATATTGTGAAACAAATGACCATTGATTCTATGAGTGCTGGTACCAAAAGGAATGGCAGAAGGCTCTTGTGAATCATAGCGAAGAACAGCTTTTATATTCTGGATGTACTTGCAGATAAACCAGTGTTCAGAAATGAGTGAATTTATTCATTCTGCTCCCATTGTCAGCAATTAGACGAGATTTGTAAGAACATTTATACCCAGGAAGAAAA
The DNA here is from genome assembly GCA_013400535.1 of Scopus umbretta. Classification (NCBI taxonomy): domain Eukaryota; kingdom Metazoa; phylum Chordata; class Aves; order Pelecaniformes; family Scopidae; genus Scopus; species Scopus umbretta. The sequence continues at coordinate 516 of VZTL01000894.1, forward strand.
CCAATACTGTGAAACTCTTGAAACAATGAAAGGAGTTTTGAATCATGCGTCAGAGCCTTCCCAGAAGAGGGAACTCAGCCGATATGGTCTCTTGAAGTTCCTCTTTAGCTTTACCTGTGTAGCAAAGATGTAGATACTTGCTTTCTTGTAGCGCTTTGATGAAGTTAAGATTTAAAATGAACACATGTGATCAAGGCAGTCTAAATGGTACCAGAGTATTTTGATTTGCTAATCAAAGAAAGTGGAGGAGGTGGTCTGCCCTTATTAGTTCCCTCTTCATGCTTGCCAGACTTTGTGTCTCTTGGCTGGGATGCCGTATAATGATTTTTGATGTTTACAGGGATTCTTCTGTACATGACAAAATACCGCCTGAAGCAAGGTAAGTAGAGAAAAGAAAGAACAGAAGGATAAATAAGATGGAGAGCAGAACAGGAAGAAATCTCACACACATCTTTTTAATTATTAATATGAATGCTCTTCTGCATGTCTCATGGAGGCTTAGGCTGTGGATGTGTTACAGGAAAGACTCATAAAGGAATATGAAACCTGAAAGGGAAGTGAATATGCCCAGCTATGGAACTATTTATTTTTGCATTATCATCCTTTTCGAGAAAGATGTTTGGATTATGTCTTGCAGTGGTCACAGAAAGTTAAGTTGCTGATTCCCATAGGCATCAGATTTCCCAGTTTCACTTTGTTGGCACAGCTTCATCTGTGGTAGCAGTGCTGGCAATACTGATGGATGCTGCTGGCAGCCCATCTACAAGTGTCTCAGATGGAGTATCATCTAGTTTCCTGTGAGCAGAATTGGGAGAGAGAGTTGGAGCAATCAGATGACTTTTGCATTTCCCCTGCACAGTTTCTTTCTTCTTCATATAAACACGATGTTTAATTTCACTTGCAGAACTGGATGATACTTATTCTTGAAGACATTACATGCAAATTTTTAGTCTCTTTTCGAAATTCCATTTTATTACTGTATGCATATTTTAACATACTTAATTACATTTGATGCCTATTTCACATAACGGTAGAATATGGAAATTGCAAAACACCAGTAAGAATAGTGGGGGGCTGCCTGTGAAAACAAAGGTGTTCCAGTCTGCAGGGGTCCTTACGCTTATTTGAAATCCCTAGGACAAAGTACAGTTTGTCTGGTTTATATTCATTTAGGACAATATATGGAAATAATAATTACATGATGGTACTTGTGAGGAAAAGCTATTGTGCTGACTGCTGTTTCTGAAGAGACAAAATACTAACCAATTAAGGGAATGGGGTGACTAATAACAAAATTCAGCAATTCATTGTTGGATAAATTATTTATTCTGTGTATTCTATGGCAGGAGAGATACAGTCTGTCAAGTTTTCTGGCAGTGTAATTCTGTTGAAGTTGGTTGAATTGTGCCAGCAAAGATTTTGGTTTTATAATCTCAGCTACTGCAGGAAATAAATGTAGTTCTATTATGAGACAGTTCAAATCAGTAGCTATTAGTAGTCCCCAGGCCTAATTTTCCACCTGATAAGTGAAGACAAATTGAATTAGAAAAGGTGAATTTGGGAATTCTTCTGGTATCAGATTGTCTGTTTGCATATGGCTTCATTGAAAAGTCTTGTCTCCTGCTACTCCCTTTTGAGCATGTTCTGATAGTAGTCAGTGCACCGAAAGTGCAGTGTGCTTCAGCTGTGTGCTTCAGGATTTTTTCATTTTACCCAGTGTTTGACTTGTTCCCCGTATTAATTTTCAAATTCATGTGTAAAATAATAAACTCCAAGTGAGATAGGGCATGGATGCAATTGCAGTTTTTTCATGAATACAGTAGTCTGAATTTTTAAAATACTGACTTAATTGTCTCTCCTTATCTTGTGGATAAGAACTTTCTGAATGTGTGATTCTTCTCTCCAGGAATGCTGAGGTTGGTGTTGCTGTGGCTGTTAGTCCCTCTTCGTTACCACCTTTGCCTTACAGGCAGGGCTTACTCCAGGGCTTTTTTTAGGGATCATCTAAAACTGATTCTGTGGTCTTTAGTTTGTTAATTTTTCCTCTCCCTCTGCTGCTTTTGGGGTGGATTTGTTTGTTGTCACACTGCAAGGCACAGTAGGGAGGTAATTGTCTATCAGATGTACCATAGATTTTATTATTGATCACATTGTGCAGTAACAGCAGGATATCAAACTGAATTTTAAGCTCTTTAATGTGACTTCACTGGTGATGGCTGCTAAGTGATGTACCCCTACCGATACATCACACCCTGGGTCTTGTTTTGGGGTTCTTAGACTTTGGACATTCCTGAAAGTGTAACTAGCTCCTGGTGATAAAGCAGTTTGGAAACTTATTGAATTTCTCTTCAAGTAGATTGTTTCAGATGTTATCTTTGACCTGTTGCTTTAACATTATACATTTTCTCTGTGGTTGGATGCAGGTACAGCCCTAACAGTAGTGTCTGTTTTGTGGCAGAGTGAGATGTTCTCTCTGCACCTGAGATTTGTCAGTGAAAGCATCAGACATGGCTGAGGGTCTGTGCTGCAGGCATCTGGCCATAGTAGGGTCTCCAGCTAGACCACCCTGAACTCAGACATAGAAGGAAGAAAGACCCTGTTGTCTTTGGTGCTCCCAACAGGTGACATTTCAAACATACTACATGTGCATCAGTGCCATTTTGTGCTGAATCTCTGTTTCAGTAACTGCAGAGACTTATAGATCTTCACATCTTTCTTGCAATCAATTATTACAGTTCAAATGTTTTTTCAGTTTTATTTTTGAGAACGCTATGGAGAAACTTCAAGCCAACTTCTGAGTTTGTATCCTTAAAATTCATACTTTTGCTTTGTACTCTGACATTTTGTTGCCAGTATATTGTTTCCTTCTGTTTGGATGGAAAATATTTGTGGGTAGAAACAATTCTGATGTAGCTGTACATGGTATAGGTCTTCAAGGTGGTCATATAAATTGGTCTGTTAAAACAAAAGCTACTTTCAATTTGTATGTAGAAATCCTTTGAAAGAAGAGGAAAGATAAGCATCTAAAATAGCTTATTTTAAAGGATATCTCTGTCCCATTCCTTAGTTTTCTTGATTTGATCCACTGTATGTTTAATATTTAAACTTCATTGATAATAAAATCTCTCATTGAATACTTTTTTCTGAATATTTTCTCTTTCCCTTTTCTCTCTGTAGGTAGAAGAAATTGTTGATATAGGAGCATTTGCCCCGGAAGACATTCATGTTCCCAAAATCTATATTGATCATCTGATACAGGGAGAGAAGTTTGAGAAGAGAATTGAAGTAAGTATCCAAGCTTCTTGGACATGACATATTTCAGCTTGGGGTGTATTTTAGAGTTTACAGGTTTTTACTCTAGCCACCAAGTCTTAGCACTGAGAAAACAGTGTGAGGAAGGCCTCTGAAGTTTTGCTAAGTACTGGAGCTTAGGTAGGTACTTAGTAGTTAGGTGGGGACCTGAGAATTGAGCCTTGTTTCTTACACCTCAGCCTCTCCGGTTCAATCCCTGAATAATTAGAGCACCTGCCTGTAGCCCTGGAAGGCTTTAACACAGTTGAAAATTTGATGGAAAATGCTACTTCATTCTCCTTCCTTCTCTCAGTTCAACTTCTGTAGACACAACAAGAGGAACACCTAGACTAAGAGCTGACTTTGACAATTAGATACTTTCTTTTCTACTGGAGAGCTTTTGGCATGGGCACCTAGGGCCAGTCTCAGCCCCTTTTGTGCCACGTATTGAATTATGTTACATTGCAACAGTCATAGAATCGTTAAGGTTGGAAAAAACCTCTGAGATCATCTAGTCCAACCATCAACCCAAAACACCTACTAAACCATGTCCTGGAGTGTCGCATCCACACGTTTATTGAACACTTCCAGGGATGGGGACTCTAGCACCTCCCTGGACAGCCTCTTCCAATGCCTCACCACTCTTGCAGGAAAGACATTTTTCCTCATATCCAATCTAAACCTCCCCTGGCACAACTTGAGGCCATTACCCCTCGTCCTATCACTGGTTACTTGGACAAAAAGACCAACACACTCCTCACTACACCCTCCTCTCAGGAAGTTGTAGAGAGCAATAAGGTCTCCCCTGAGCCNTCCTTTTTTTCCTTTTCTTTAATCAGGAACTTTTTTAGACAGTGGCATTTCTGGTCTGAATAAAAGATGTCAGTAGCTATTAAAAATGACATCAATAATATTCCATTGCTGAAAACATCCAAGAAAATTATCATTATGTAATTGTTCTTCTTTGTTTCTGTGGTTTTGCCTCACTCAAGCTATGTCCCTATGTTCATTTTGGTGATGTGACAATGCTCTTAAAGTGCAATTGAAAATTCTGTGTTTCTCCTGTGTCTCCATACTCTGGAGGTGGGAATTATTCAAAATGTCATCAGAAGAGCTGGTGGAGGGGGAGATATATGACACAAGGGAAAAAAAATATTAGGGTAAAAAAAAAAGTGCAGAAAGAAATTGTAGTAATTAAACTTTTATTATTAAAATGAAGTCACAAAGTCCTAGAAAGTCATACAAGGCCTTTTCTCTGAGTAAACTTTTTTATGGATGTTAAGGTTAGAAAGCTTTTTCTTTCCTCCTTCCATCTGTTCATTCTGCAAAAGCATATTGCGTGTTGTTGAGTATTTGAGTGGAAACAAATGTGTCAAACCTCTTTTTTTCTTTTTTCTTTTTTCCTTTCTCTGCGCATATTGTGTTAGACTGCTATTAATGGTCTATTTCCTTGTGAATGGATGCAACATCTCACAGAAAAGTTTTTTACCTTTCATGAGAGAAATCCATTTTGCATTTATTAAACTGCTGTTCTTATTGCAGTTTGGCAATGGACGAAGAGGTGACTCTGCCCAGGGAAGACCTTTATACAGACACCCGATTTTGTTTGACTTGGCTGCATAAATGAATACATCTACCTAGTCAACTGCCCCCTTCCTTATAAGCTTAAGAAAGGAAGGAAGTGAGAGGGGGAGAAAAGAAGTTAGTATAAACCGCACAGCAAAGTTGTAACAGAGATGAATTTTGTTTGTGTAATTTTGTAGTTCTGGCAGTGGTGCCTCTCTTTAATAGAAATATAGGAAGGAAATGGCAGGTTTATTTCCTCTTCCATAAAAGATTATATATGAAGGAAGTGGCTGTACATATGAAAGCAGTGTTTATGTATGGTTAAGTGGTAAGAGGAGAGTTGAGGAATAAAGACAACAAAGGGATGCTAGTCTATCATAATTCTTACTGGCTTTAAATAGCAGTTCCTGCCTACTTTGACTCAGATGTTGTCCCTCCAGTGAAGGTCTACTTTCTATCCAACCTGCCCTTTGCTGCAGAGAAACCCTATATGATTGTTCTTACTTTTTCCATAACTCACAAGTGAAGCAATTCTAGGGAACACAGCCAAGGTGTAAAAAGAAAGTTGCTGGGAAATTCAAGAGGATTGATATTGACTGTTTCAGGCTGCCTAAGAGGAAGGTGACTCCCAATGTGGGGAAAAAAGACACTGCAAAAATTCTTCTGTGATGCTGAAAAGGAACAGAAGATAATTTTGCCTGATGTGTTCATTATGGCCTGAAGTAGGAGAGGATGTGAAGTCATACAGGGTTGCAGAACATGATGTTGCTCAGAGCAGTTTTATATGCATGAGAGAGATGCGCAAAGAACATAATCTATGTAAACAATAATTTACAGAACAGGTCTTACAAACGTCTTGAATGTTATGGGATTTTCACCTATATGTGATTTAGAAAGTGTCAGCTTAAGGCCAGGAAATCTCAGGAAACAACTTCAGGCAGATTTATGCAAGATTATACAGATTTATGTTTGAAAACTTAGTTGCTTAGTGCCCAGTATCTTTAGATGACCGGCATTTGTCTGTCTTATGCATATAAATCTAGAATAGCACCATTGAACTAAATGAATGAAAAGGGAGCAGTATTTGCATTGTAGGCTGACATTTTACAAATCTGTTTAGGTATCTCTGGGGTAATGAATCTGACTTGCTAGTATTTGCGCTAATGCTTGGTGCCTTCTTAACCAGTCATCTATGTACGATGTTGTACTCTCTTGGCAATACAGACAAAGAAATAACGTTTTGCTCTGAGGCTGTCATTAGGGGTGTTTAGTGATAACGTTGGCTTCGATAAGCTTGAACTGATAGAATAAAATGTTGTATTTTTGTAGAAGATGGATAAATAACATTGTCCTTAGACCAAGTATCTCAGTGCAATCACAAATCAGGTTTTTGTGTGCTGAGAAGGAAGAATCTGGATTCTAATCTTTACTTACGATTACTTCTTTTGCAGCGCTTATCAGTTCGAAAGCCTGAAGACTCAAAAGCCAAACAAAAAACAGGAGACAATGTGAGGGAGAGGATCATCAGGCGGGCTGCTTTAGAGTTTGAGGATGGCATGTATGGTATCCTTGAGTTGTGCTATAGGCTAAAGTGATGACTCATTAGAATAACAACTGCAGCTGTTTTTTTTTTTTAAGACAGGTTAATTACCAAGTTCATTGTCTTTCCCAGAGCCTGAGATTCTCTCATTTTATTAACACCCTATTGAAGTAGATGGGATGTTAAGACATAGGGTACCTGGAGTTTTTATCCAGGCATATCTGGTGAGTTTGTTAGCAGTTGAATGTTTTGCAAGAATTTCTTGAAAAAGTAACCTACATTGGAAATTAAGCTTACTTGCACTGTGGATTTTTTATGCAGTAAAGCATTTGACAGAATGCAATTAGACAGTCCAAATGGCAAAATAATTTATCACAAATATGAGGCATTTAACTAAAACAATGAAAGTGTTTATGAAGACAAGAGTTCTAATATAATTGTAGTACAATGATAACTTGTTTTAATTTATTAGTTTGCAGTAAGTGTATTCCTGTTTATGCCTTAACCAATTCTCTTCAGCTAATCTGGGTATTGGAATCCCGCTGTTGGCCAGTAACTTCATCAGTCCGGATATAACTGTTCATTTACAGAGTGAAAATGGAGTCCTGGGTTTGGTAAGAATATAACTTGATCACTTATTGCAGTGTACTTACCTTGCTGTGGTTTTATTCCCCGCCCACCTCCAACTTGATTATATTTGAATACGATTTTTAGTAAAATGATGTCTCATACTGCATGGTCATAAAATTCTCATTGTTGTGCAGGGAATTTTTTAAGGAAATGCTCATTCCAGGATTATAGTGCTACTTTGCTAAGTATGTTCTTGTGTGCATGTTTTGCTGGAAGGAGTCAGAACCTTCAGTAGTTTGCAAGACCAAACCTTGTAAGGCTTATCAAACATAATTTTAAATAAAGCTTAAAGTGAATACTATTTTCACTGTTGTATGGCTTTATGAAGTTCCACCTACATATCTTTTTCTGAAAAATGTCACTTTGGTTAAAAAAACCAAAACAAAACCCCACTTTGTGGTTATTTAGTAGTTCTAACAGCCTCCAATAATACGTCCCATCAGTCCTGATATGTTAGTTGATACAAAATTGTGACTTGTATCATCAGGGATGTTGTTCTGCTAAAGGTGAAAAATATGCAAGTCTGTGATGACCTGTTTTCAGTAATAAGCATTAGAAATAATAAAGCAGTTAGGGATTGTGTCTCAAAGCTGTTTTAATATAAAGCTGACATATGCCTGTGTTGTTTTCAGGGTCCTTACCCACTTGAAAATGAAGTCGATCCAGACCTGATTAATGCAGGTGAAAATCTTTTAAATAAATTTAATTTATGGAAAATGATTATTCATTGTTAATCTAAAAATTTTCTTTTGATTCAGTATTTGAACCCAAACTCCTATTTTATTTACTTATAAATATTAATGCATTTGTCTTATTTTAAGTGAAGGTTGGTTTTGATTAATGGGGATGTTTAATATTCTAGTTAGAGAGCTTATGCTTTGATGCCAGTTAGTAGCTACTGAAGGAAACTCTTCCAGGCCAGGCAGTAAAGAGTCAAATCTTCCTTTTCAGGAGTGAGATTGTTTTGCAAAGCCTCCGTGCAAATTTGGATTTGTTTTCCTGCTACTTTTCACGTTGTGTCTTCTAGAAAATGGTTTTCAATGATTTATGTTTGGAACATGTTTTAAAACATCCTGTGTCTAATGGCCTGGTTTGTTCCTGGCTAGTGAGTTGCCAGGAATGCAACTCATTTGCATTTGGAGAGGGAGCGGTAGCGGTAGCCAGGGCAGGGGGACAGAGCTCCCCAAGCAGGACCTGGCACACTGGAGGGCTCTGCTTCAGGGGGCTGCTGTTGCCACTTCAGTGGGGGGAATGCCAGTCATCATATACTGGTTTTGCCAAGCTGTTTTGGGGCATTTCACCTCTATATAGATAGTACGTTTCTCAGCAGCTGTTAGCAAGTACAAATAAACTCTGAAAAGTCAAAGGAGATAAAGCACTGACATCAAACAAGCTTTTAGTTTGTATCAGGGTACAGTCCAGCAACTGTGCACTGGCTTGAAACATTTGCTACTTGGCTTAACTAGTTGATACCAATCATACTGCTATGTTATTGCCCCTGTTTCGGTATTAAGTTTTAAATAAGAAGTGATTTAAGGCCATCTTCTGATATGAAAGAAGACATTATTAAGGAATTGAATCCAGCATTTCACCAGTAGCTACGTAACAGTTGTGGTACACTGTATGAAGGAAAATGTCAGAGACACATGAGAGCTGTGTTAATGCTTGAACTGAAATTGAGCTTTTGGTGCTTTGTGGTTTGTTTTTTTTTTAAATATTGAAGGTGTCACTGGAAGGAAAAAAATACTTAGAATAAAAAACATTTACTATAAAACGTGAAATTAGATGTACTCGTATTAGAACTTAAGTTCTATGGTTGCATTAGAAATGAACATGATAACAGAGTGACAATGGAAAAACACAAGAACTTGATAAATACTCTGAAAAATCACTGTGCTTTTATATGTCAAGATGATCTTTAATTGTTATTTATGGTTATAATAGATAATTCTGCAGGGATGAAGCTAACATAAAAGGTCAGAATGCAACATGGAAATTGATTATTCTAGTATCGGTAATTCAGTATTGAGGACTGTCACATCTTCCTCTGAAGCTGCAGTAGATGGGACACAGGATAGGTGCACCTCAGCTCTACTACCAAAATTATTATTGTTGTTATTGCTGAAACATTCAGAAGCTGCTAAATCCCACTGACACTTAGTTGGATTAAGACCATTCTAGGTGCTTTCCAGCCAAATTTATAAAACCGTGTGAAGAAAACAGAAGCTAAATGACAAAGGAATAGGATTTAATTCTGTTCATAGTTGTCGACTGAAATGGTCCTGTATCAACCCCCAAAGTCCATGTTTTCAAAACACACTCCTGGTTTGGGCTTTTGCCAGATTTTTGTCTGCAAATGTAATTTTGTTTCCCTGGAATATGTATGTCTTTTTTTGTTTGTCCCATTTTCTGAATGTCTCGCATGAAGTTTATCTTTACTGTAATTGAAAGGTAGACTTCTGTCTTACAGTAGAAACATTTAGAAGTACTGACTTCCTAAGAGCATTTTCAAGAAGTGGGTAATATGGTGCTCTTGTTATTCTGTGGTCCTCAGCCTGTGTCTCTTTCTTCTCAACATTGCCTTAGCCTGTCACTTTATCCCAGGGTTCTTGCTCCATGTTGCTGCTTGCAGGCTGTGTTATCTCTCCCACTGACTTGGGTGGGTGCCTAGTAGGGAAAGGCAATTCAGGCAGTCTCAGCAGGTCTGGATGTTAGCATGGTGGATTATTGTGATCTGACTGCAAGACTGCTTGTATGACCTTAATTCCATACTATTTTATGTGTCAAAATTTCATTTCCATACAGTGTCTTGGCATATAATATACATCAAGTGAATTCAATAAATTAAAGCAGGTAGCCTAGGTCTCTATTTTAACTTTCTACAGTATTTGCTTCCCTTTTCCCAGCCTCTTAGTTAATCTTATTGTCTCTTTTTCCCTGTTTTCTGGAAACTGTTTAGTGATGTCTCCTTCCTCTTCCCCTTTGTTATTGCACTTTTTGTTCACAACATCATCTGGTGCTAAAGATTTTTGTTTTCTTTTTCCCCTCAAGTTTCCCATGCTTGGTCTATAATTTCACCTTTGGCTATGTTTCTTGCCTTTCCAGAGGCACTCTGTACACATGGTTGTTGCTTAGACTGATTCAAAGTGCTGGCAGGAGAGGAAAGAGAGCGCTCTGGACAGAGGCAAAATGAGACGCTTCCATGGGTGGTCCATTGCTTGACTCAAGCACTGTGCAGCGAACAGTGCAGCACACAGAAGCACATTTTCCTGTGTACTTTAACAAAGCAAGAGTAGTATAGATCTGTCATTTATTTTTCTGTATTCTATATCATTATCACTCTAGACTGTTCAGTCAGGTCTGCTTGCCCTTCCTTGCAGCCTCCCTGTCTCCTGAAGATGCTCTTTCTCTGTTTCAAAAGAGAGTTGCCTCTCGCTTTTTCTGTGATAGAGCAGAAAGCTGAAGTCCACAGAGAATCCTTAGCCTCTGATGTCAGTGATGTCTTGCCTGGAACTGCTGGTAGTCAGAGTGGGCAATCCTATAATTAAAAACTGTCACAAACTGCTTCACAATTCATTATGATTGATTAGGCTTACATGTGACATAGTAAGTGTAATCAGGTCCATAGTTGTGCAGAATCCAAAGGAATTTGATTAAAAAACCTTATTTCTTGGTTGATGGCTAGATTAATTTCTAGGTTAATGGCATAGACTTCATTTGTCAAAGAGACGAAATATATACATACTATAGCTTATCTCTTTTACAGGTAAGGAGACAGTCACGGTTCTTCCAGGTTCTTCCTATTTCTCTAGTGATGAATCATTTGCAATGATAAGAGGGTACGTAACAGCACAAACCCTGATCTTTTGAAACATGAATAAACTGAGTCAGTGACTGCATTCATTAGTAGTTCTTTGAAATGTGGTTAGCATTTAACAACCTGTATAAATGATCATGGACTTAATCAGTGATGGTTTACAGAGGATTAGATCTAGCTATTGGAAGTAGAAAAACACTGTAACTAATAGATACCATAGTGATGTTCATGTCTTCCACCACCTGGCCATATATAAACACATCTATAACTATGTTTTAACAGCTACTTTTTGGTCATTTCCGAGTATCTAATCTGTACTTGCACTCCGTATATTCTCTTTGCTCAGCTTGCAACTGTGGTCCTCATTCTGCCTCCCTAATAGAAATTCACTGTCTGCACCTGTTTTTTGTTTGTTTTTTTGGGGAAGGAGGTTGGATGCAAACAAACAGTAAATACTAATGGCTCTGTAAAGATAATGAGTGCATGTAAATATGTGAAGGAGTGCACTTAAAATTATGAGTACAGGGCTGATTGATTGTGCATGCAATTAGCCAAAACCAGACAAAAGTAGTAACATTTTTGAGTTTTGGTAGACAGACAGAAAGATTTGCATCAGCGATACATTTAGAGGGGGGAAAAAAAAAACAAACAACTGTATGTGTGACAGAATGGTTGCTACCTCTGTGGTATGCCACTGTTTTTATATTGTTGTAATAAGAATGTGAACAAAAGCTTGTTAAGATTTGTGGGCTGTTACTTGAACATGATATGCTAATTGCACGCTTTTTTCTGTTGCCAGAGGCCATGTTGATTTGACAATGCTTGGAGCTATGCAGGTGTCTAAGTATGGTGACCTGGCCAACTGGATGATTCCTGTAAGTAGGTGTTTGTAGTACTGTCAGTGCACTGTGTTTAGGATAATATAAATGTGTCTGAGGGTCAGGCAAAGAAGAAAAGGGCTGAAGCAGAAGGGGGGTTGTGAAGCTCAAAGCATTAAAATAGAGGATATGTGCAGCTTTAAGGTTAACAGGTTTTCTTGCATGCTGCTGGCACCAAACAGTCAATTATCAGGAGTCAGCCCTCTAATTATGCTTGTGCTAAGCATTGTGAAAAGCTAAACATGATTTATGTAAGGCTTTTTCCTTCCTCTTGGGTCTATGCCTTTCAAATGTCACATTTTTTTTGCTGAGGGTTGATGCTTTTTCTTGAGAGTGACAATTCTTGTGTAGTTGTACTTGGAGCAAGAACTTGAAGGAAGGTGTGAAAAAGCATGTAGCTCATCATAAAATTACAAAAAAAAGGTCTGCATTATTTTTCTCAGTGTTCCTGTCAAAGGATCACAGCATTGCCATTTTCAATGCATCTAGAAGGAAACAACACTTGTATTTACCCGAATAGTCCTACAGGTTTCAAACATAGAAATACAAGCTCATCCCAGTATTATTTAAGCAGCTGATGACTTTAAGCCATTCTTTGAACACAGTGTATGTTTTAACATTAAACAACATAGGTTATCTATCATGTTGTTTACACAAAGGCTTTCAGTATGGTACTTTCTGATGGTACTTTCTGATACAATTTGTATAAGAGATGTCTAGAAACAAATTTTCTTTTTAGCCTGGGTTAAGTTAATGAGGCATATTTCTATCTGTCTAAGTGCTAAAGTCTCAGGAAGATCTTTGAAAACTGAAAGCTAGGTAGAGGAGGAAGAAACCCAAATGAATGTCCTGTCTCTTTGAGAAGGGTTAGTTGAGCCTAGCAGTCTGTGTGACTTCTCCAGCCGGCCTGTGTGTGCCCAAGTTGTGGAGTGGTAGCTGGAGCATAAGCTGCTTTTAGCAAGATGGGACAAAGACAGGATCTGTACAGGCAGACATGGGAGGGTTATCTGAAGGGCTATTCCAGGTGTCAGTGTGAGGACGTCGGGGATGTGAAGGGGTTATGGCTAGGTTGGAATATGGCACATGGGAGAGAAATCCGTAAGAAAACAGTCTTCCTTGGATATTCTCACAGCACAACCTGGTTTTATGGTCACACAATTGAGAATAGACAGACTAGTGCTGGCTATATCTTTTCAGACCCCACTGATATCAGTGCTAGTTTTTTCAAGACTCTTTTCTACTTGAGTGTCATCCAGTTAATACTGGGGAAAAATGGGGTCTGAAAATTAATGCTGCTGTTAGTGCATCTCTCTGGGATCCTGTGAGTGGTCTTCTGTTGCTGTTTTATGTCTTTTGATAGAACTCTGTTTTAAACATAATCTGTTGGTCAGATATACTGTAGGAGTCCAAGTATGATGTGCATTAAGGTAATACTGGTTAGCTTTGCATTGTCCAATTCCAGTTCCTTTTTTTGTCTTGAGTTACAGGAACTTGACAATAGAATCCAAAATAATGAAACCAGCCTCTACAGAGGAACCCACATGCACTTTGAAATATAAGGGATAAATCGAATTACAGTTTTAACCCCAGGTTTGCTGTTTGAGCCAAGGCAAAAGTATGGTAGTGTACGTTTTCAAGGAGTTGAAACCTTGGGTAGCTAAAATTGGAGTGCATCTAGTTTATCTGTGGCTCTGTATCTCAGAGGTATAATAAGTCATCCAAACTCTAATTACATATTTTAAATAGCTAATTTTTTTTTAAAATTACATTTAGTAAAATGTATTTTTTTCAGATGATTGACATAAATAAATATAAGTAATCTACACTGTCAGTTCAGTACTGCAGGTATACGTCACTGAGAATCTGAGTGGGATATTTTTTCCTTCATGTCAGTCTAAGAACTAGTCTTTCTTTTCTTTTACTGGATGAAATAGCTCCGGTTTTGTGAAGGCACCTCCTTCACGTTAAGTTGTGGTGGCTATGATGTCTTACACAAGTAGAAATTACTTGCTTACATAGTGGCTTTTAAAAATGATTCTAAATTATTACATTCTCTGTCAAAATTTTGAAGATAGACTAGAATAAATATTTAAAGGTAAGTTTTTATAGTATAAATATTTTTGGAAATAGTATTTAGAGATTTTCTTACAGTCACAGTTCAAGATTTTAATCTATACAGCTTTTTGTTTTAATTGTCAGATAAAATCTAGGTTTTGTTTAGCTGGGTTGCTTTAGACTTGACATTCTCTTTATACTTTTGCAAAATGGAAGTCACTATGAAACTGTGTCTGTAGACTAACCTTTATATTCAAGATTACTTAACTCCTGAGATTTTCTTCTTTGACAGTCCTTTGGTCCTGCAAAAACAGTGTTAAATGTTCCTGCACCTGGTAACGTCTTCTGTTTACTCAAGCTGTTTCTGAAAAGCTTATTAGAAAGCAGAAGGGAGTGGGTTGAATTTTTAGGTAGGAAGAATTGCTTTGTTTGCTTTTTTGTTACTTTTGTAAATTGAAGTGGCAAGAGAAGTATTCTTCAAAATACCCAAGTGAACAATTAATAAATAAAGATTCCTGCTCTAAGGTATTCCTAGTAAACCAGCAAAAAGGTACCTCTAGTGATAGCTCATGAAGCTGAAAAGTTTGAAAAATGGCACCCCCGAATCATCAGCAGATAGATTTTAATGCCAAAATATCCCAGTAATTTCAGCTGACCATACTGGTATCTCAAAATACAACATTTCATGAAGTTGCATCCATGCTGAATCTAATAGCTGTTCACTAGAGTGTTCATTCTTGAAAAGCAATGTCATGAGCCAGAGCAATTCACTAATTGTTTTTTTGTTTGCTTTCATTTTACTTGGGTTGTTACTTTTTCTTTTGTTTTAAAAAGACCATTGTGCTATATAGAATCATAGAATTATGA
>VZTL01000896.1:0-39680 GCA_013400535.1 Scopus umbretta
TTACTCATTTCTTGTAAATATGAATCAGAATTCCATTTATTGAGATCAGGGGTAAGAACAGCCCTTCTGATCTTACTCTGTCTGGGGAATTGCCCCCTGGGAACTGAAGCAGCAATTTTCCTGGAAGAACCCCGTTTTGTGATTGTTTTTCCTTGCAACTCATGTACCCGTGTCTCTAGGGTCGAGGTAGATTTTCCATCCCACTTCCTCATGTCCTCTCCACGGTCACGCAGGTAAAACCACAGGGTGGCCTGCGGTGTGCATCCACTATGTCCTCTTTCTTGAGTAGAGGGATGTTTACTTCTAATGGCTGAGACACTGGTCCGTACATGCAGGGAGCAGGACATATCCTCTTTGAGTTGCTGGAGCTCTCGGGACAGTTTTTTCAGACAGTCTTTCCAGAGGCGAGACACAGTCCCATAGGAAGGAAGAGAGACTTTGTATTGCCAGAGTTGGCCAGCCAATTCATCCACCATTGGTTCCTCTCTGTGTTTCCAGATCATTACTGACAATGAGTTTGCGTGCAACAATGGCGAGCTTTGTACAAACTTCTGCCACATGGGTCGTGTGCACCTGACTTCATCTGGATCTTTGGATAGCTGCTCATTGTTCAGGTCACTATAAATCACCTCCAGCATGGCTAATTCTCTCAGGTACAGGATACCTCTCACCATGGTGGTCCATTCGCCTGGGTGACATATAACATCTTTGAAGGGATACCTTTTCTTCATGCCGGACAGGAGTCATCTCCAGAGGCTGAGTGCTTGTGCCCCTTTTCCAATCACTTTGTCAATGCCCCCTCCCCCAGAAAGGGATCCCAGCTGCTTGGCTTCCCTGCCTTCTAATTCCAGGCAATAGCCTGGCCAATAGGTCCCCTTATCCAAGCATCAGAGCTCACCTGGACGACAACTGAAACCTTTTTGCGTATCTCGCAGCTCACTCAATAGATCAATATCACTCAATAGAACCCTATTCCTATAGGGATCGGGTGGTTACCATCTCATTCACGTGTTCTGCCTCTTCCTCCTCTTCTCGTGATGGCCCTACTTCATCTTCACCCCTTACTAAAGCCGATCTTCTCATGTTTTTTTTGTGTATAGGGGTGACTGATATCAGCATGGTTTGGTTCTCTAGTTCAGCCACAGTGCCTGTTGCTGGAGTTTGAGTAGCTGCAGTGTTTGTCACCGCGGTTAAGAGTCTCTGCAGTGCCTGTCACCGAGGTTTGGGTAGCTGCAGTGCCTGTCGCAGGGTTTTGAGTAATTTGCATTGCCTGTCGTGGGGTTTTGAATAGCCACAGTGCCTTCTGTAGGGCTGGAGTAGCTGCAGTGCCTGTCACTGAGGTTTGAGTAGCTGCATTGCATATCATAGTGGTTGGAATAGCCATAGTGCCTGCCGCCAAGGTTTGGGTAGCCGCAGTGCCCGCTGAGGGGGTTGGAGTGGCCGCAGTGCCTGTCACAGAGTTTGATCTCTGGATGATATTCTTAAATAGTTGTTTAACGCTAAACATAGGAGACACAGCAGTAGGAGGATGCTGGTTTGAATATCCCAAGGATATTCAAAATTCTCAAGAGCTGTAACTAGCCTGAAGGAGAAAGGGATGGTAAATAAGCAGGGGAAAGTGTTCCCCCCTGTCTCCCCAATAGATCGTTTCTCCAAAGAGAAGAGGTAAAAAGTGTAATTATTAATAGTTTCTGAGAAATGGCTCCCAAAGCTCCCAAAGTACGGGAATGACAGCAGTGCTGAGTACAGCCTAATGACTAATATTTTTATCATCCATAAACCAGTGTTACACAGTACAGCAAATCGATAACTTTAACCCAGCTCCCAGAGATGATAAACAGCACCACAGGGAGTGCATACGGCAAGTAAGGTGTTACATAGCATGACTCTGAGAACAAGCACAACTCTGAGAGCAAATGAATCAACATTGTGACCAGCGACTATTAAACTACTACAATGAATGCTTATCACAAATTTGTTTTAATGTGCACTGGTCAGATCTGTCATTCTCTCAAACCATTTGTGCCCCACGTTTGGTGCCAAAAAAGACTGTTGTGGTTTAACCCGGCAGGCAGCTGAACACCACGCGGCCGCTTGCTCACCACCCCCCTCCCCAGTGGGATGGGGGAGAGAATCAGGAAAAAAAAGTAAAACCCCTGGGTTGAGATACAGACAGTTTAATAGGACAGAAAAGGAAGGGGAAATAATAATAATAATAATAATAATAATAATAATAATAATAATAATAATAATAATAATAATAATAATAATAATAATAATAATAATAAAGTGATGCACAATGCAATTGCTCACCACCCCCTGATCAATACCCAGCCCATCCCCAAGAAGCAGTGATCGCTGCCCTCCTGGCCAACTGCCCCCAGTTTCTATACTGAGCGTGATGCCATATGGTATGGAACAGCCCTGTGGCCAATTGGGGTCAGCTGTCCCGGCTGTGCCCCCTCCCAGCTTCTTGTGCCCCTGGCAGAGCAGGGGAAGCTGAGGAGTCCTTGACTGGTGTCAGCACTGCTCAGCAACAACTAAAAACATCCCTGTGTCATCAATGTTATTCTCAAACTAAATCCAAAACACAGCACTACGCCAGCTACTAGGAAGAAAACTAACTCTATACCAGCCCAAACCAGGACAAGGAGGTACCATTGGCATCTTGCAAATGAGCAGAGCAAGGCTTTATGTTTGCAGAGGCACTCGCTGTTTTGGCACAGGAGGCTGAGAAAGGGACTGGGCAGCTATTGCCACTGGAGCTGCTTCTCCCCATTCTGGGGCAGGACCTGCTACCCAGGTGCCATCGCACTGGGTGACGGCACCAACTGAGGAAGAAGCACTTGCTGAGTTTCTACCATCGGCTTCACATCTAATTTGGAAACAAAAAATACAGCCTGACAGGCCACCCATTAGAAGTCTCTGACCTTCACCTATGGCATGTCGATAAGCCCTGCTGCCAGCTTTTGGGATTCGGATGCACCCAGCGGGTGACTATTGGGTGGGCCTGTCTGTAACCCAAAGAGGCTTCGTCACCTCCCAGGGGATTATCTCAGCACACATTTCTGAGTCCCACCTGCTGACACTGACAGGGATCAAGTGTCTGCCAGGCCCTCGTGATGTTTGAATAGTGGCGGACAAGACTTCAACATGCACCCTTAAGACACCATGCACCAAAATACCTGTGTTTTTAGCATGAGTCACTTGAGAGAAGATGTTGATGCTGACATTAGGAATAGTAATAGTCAGGCAAAGATCACTACAGGTTAAAAATGTACTGCTAAGAGCAGGAGTGCAGAATACCTTGCTAAGAATATATAGCATTGGTTGAATTCACTCTTTCCAGCTACCTCTAATATACTACAGACATCCCCAGGTAGCAGTTTTTCACCAGTGAAACCCTGGTTGCTAACAGCAGCCAGTTTCTCAAGAGAAGTTCCCAGCTTCCTTGCAAAGTCCTGCAAAGTCTCAGTGGTGTCACCACAGGGAAAAGCCATGCACCAGTACAAAGGGGACCTGTCATTCCCTGACTCACCAACTGCTTCCTCTCTTCAGGCGAGACATGCTTCCAGATCTTGGAAATATTCCTGCTGTGAACCTGTTTCTCAGCATGCTGGGCAGTCTGTCCTGTACATTCATTATATGCTGTCATAAAATCAGCCATACTCTCTCCTTGTTTTATTTTCCATGCAGTTCCTCATGACATATAATGTACAATGTGCAATATGTATCTGTTGAAGAGATATTATTTCCTCTTCCTGTGGAGTAAGTTCCTTTTCCAGCTTTACGTTTTCTCTTTTCCTAAGCACAAGACAACTATCAATATCCACCATTTTTTTGAATTCCAAATTTGGAAATTTGGAAATTTTACTGGACTACACCAATCAAGGCGCTGTTGTCTCCCCTCATAAATTAGAAAGTGCAAGCCCCTGATACCTGGAGTAGCTTTTCCTCGATCTCTCAGTGTGAATTCATCCTTTTTGACCAGGGTTTCAAACATTACGCAGTACCTGCCCAAAAGAAGGTGCCACTTCAGTGCTTTCAACATTACTCGGTATCCCCTTTGCTTCTGAAAATAGCTCCTTAGCACATCTACTCATCACATTTCTCTTTGCCACCACTGCATCACATTACAGCTCCCCGTGGCTTGGAGATGAACCCGTGCACACAAGCCTTTCTCCTCCTGTGCCAATCCCAGGAGGACAGGCTCCCAGCTTGTAGCAGAAATTCTTATTTGCCCACAATGCTCATGATGCTGGTACTCCATACTGCCAACTTCTGTCTCACTTCTGTCCTTCAGGGCCTTTCACTTCTTTCTGGGCCACCATCCTGTTCTCCTCCACAACTGCAATGCTCCCCAACTCCTTGTCAGTGCCAAACTTCATTGGCACACGCATCCTGTGCTGTGGCCACTGGTTAAACATGGTCCCCAGGACTCATTCTTGGAGGCCTTCTCTACCCTAGGCACATCCCTGCCAGCTCCGTGGGTGGCAGCTCTGCCCCTCCTTCCCCACCACCTTCTCCTCTCCCAGTGCTGGGCATCAGGTGGGGGCGTCCTCGCCACCTTCAGCAACAGCCAGGTGCTACATCACCCACCCTGCCACGGTGAGCACAGCTGGGTGACTCCCTACCCAGATTCTGGGCACCAAGGCCCCCAGTGTCCTTCCAGAGCCGCTTCCTCTAGCTCCTGCATTTGTCCACAATCGGTCACACCGGTGGCTGCCCTGAAACCAGCCCAAGGCTGGCCAGAAGCTGAACATAA
The DNA here is from genome assembly GCA_013400535.1 of Scopus umbretta. NCBI lineage: Eukaryota > Metazoa > Chordata > Aves > Pelecaniformes > Scopidae > Scopus > Scopus umbretta. The sequence goes on from VZTL01000896.1 coordinate 4,766, forward strand.
TTTTATTTTACTGCCTCTAGCTCTCATCAAAATCTGATTAGGAGCACATGGACGCCAGTCCCAGACCTGTTTAAGTTGGATGTAGCCAATAATGCAGCATGCCGTATCATTAAAATCCAGCAATGCTATAACCCTTATGGAAAAGCACTGGAGCCCATAGAAAGCCGAAACTCCTCTAACACACCATGCTCCATCGCTGACTGCTGGATATCACTCGCGTGCAATGACCAGAAGATGCTTCGTAGCCCAAAGGGGATTTTTGCCCCCATTTTCTTTCTCACTTTTTTTGCTTTCCCTTCCCTCCATGCCAGACTGGGTAAGAAACATCTCTGAGTTAGTGCCAAGCTTTCACACCCAAGATGCTGCTGCTAAGTTAGCTGTAAGGGTTGGAACAGCACCCCTTTTGTGGGGGCCCAGGAGAAGCACCACCAGCAGCCCAGCCCTTTCCAGCTGCCACCCCACAGCCCCCCGCACAGCCCTGCTGCCTGCTACTTGCTGTGCCCAGCACATCAGCTGGGGCTGCCTCTGCAGGGATTATCATCTCCCCGCCCCAAGGAATGCTGGAAGAGGATGCATCTGCCTTATTTATTAAAAAATAAAAAAAAAAAAAAAAAAGGAAGAATAATCTCCATGGTGAAGGGAGGAGAAATACAGGAGAAAGAAGGCAGCTCATGTGCTTTGTGCTGCCTGGCAAGCCCTGAGACTGCTAACTTTATCAGGGTAATTTGATTTTGAAGGCTAAGGGCAGCAATAGCAGGCTTCACTGTTGCTGCTCAACATGCTGCTTTGGCAATGTGCCCACCTGCAGCCTCTGCTCTGCCCCACCAGGAGCTGGTGGGTGCTAGGGGGTGGATTTTGTCACGCACGCACACACAAACGCTCCTCCAGCAAGGTAAGCCACTGTTAAGAAAACCTGTATAAACTCTCATCTAGCCTTACTGCTCAAACACTGTAAAACTTGAAGGTCAAAAAGAAATAAAAAATTTCCACAGAAAGCTGGAAATTGGAACCGACAGGAAAATGGCATCCATCCAGCATCCCATCCTTACAGTCAGCAGAGCAGAAAGCGCTGTGCTTTGCTACTAGCTCCACAGCTACGGCTCCACGTGGGCAGTCAGCTGAGAGTCAGGTGCTCTGGCTTTGACAGCTACCCTCACTCCTACCTTTGTGCACTCCTGGCTCCGCTGTATCCCAATATCTATCTCTGAAGTCATCTCCCATGCCCACCAGGACTCCCCTGTCGCAACAACCCCTCTAAGGACAGGCAGCACGTGACTGCAGCGGGAGAGATGAAGTCCTCCCAATCCAAAGAGGAGAACAGGTCTCGAGTGCCCAGCTTGGGCCACCATCAAGTCGTCTTAAACTACCAAGTGTTGCTGTCCAGAGCTGTTCGCAGGAGCGACAGGGTAGTTTTTATTCTAACGCTGAAAGCAGCGTGCTTCACCAGCTGCCAGTGCATAGTGTCCGTGATGGGAGGAAGGCTTCCTTGGGCTCCCCTCCAGCTATGGGTACCTCACAGCCATCTGATGGGACTGGGGAGGTTGATCCTCCCCAGGGGTCCCCTTCTGCTGCACCAAGGTGGGGACAGCAGATCTGGGGGGTGCATGGGGACTTGTTCCATCTCACCAGCTGGGTGGGGAGCTAGTGACTCAGGAGAGGGGAAAGCACCCACAGCAGCACACAGCTATGGCGCTTCTGTACAGGGTGTACGTCAGCATGAGGAGGGTCGCCAGGTAGTCCCACCATCCCAGGCAAGGTTTCTCTTTGGTCTTTGATCTGCCAAGCCCCATTCAGGTGCTAGCAGTTAAGGAAAGAAAAAAAAAAAAAAAGAAAAGTTATTCTAGGTTCTTGCCTCCAGGCTTCCTTTTCTGAGGTTACATTTTCCTGAAGAATTACACTGCTGAAAAAATAGAGATGCTAACGCCTTTTTTCCACACCTAACAGCAAAGTCACAGCTAGCTAACAGGAAGACACTCTATGTGACATCCTTTTCTACTTACATAAAAAAGTAGCTTCTGCAATTTCAGAAATATGTTATAAACTTTTTCAGTGAAGTAGGAAACCCAGATAAGTTCTTTTCAGCTTCAAAATATATTGCTTACTAAATGTGTAAGCCCTATGATTCTGACTTCAATCAAATGACTGTAAACATATACATATTTTGGAGCACAGCTTGTGACATAGGTGTGTGTAGATACATGCTTGTTAAACTCTGACAGGATGGAGACACTGACCTAGCTGATATTTTTTAAGAGGAATCCCCAACGAGCCATTTTGCAAGTGCAATTCTGACCCAGGCCAGTGAGCAACAAAGGGGAAAAGGTGACCATTTTTTCAGCCATTTCTTCTGTAGTCTGCTTAATAGTAGAGTTAAGTAAGAAAGCCGTGGAGATATAATATAAAGGAGAAGGTGGTTTTGATAGCTATCATATAGATATGATGGAAAAAAATGTAGAAATTAACATTTTTAATGTGGAGTGGACAACTCAGAAGCAAAAGCTTATCAAAGAAAGAAGATGCAGTTAAATACTTTCATCTTTTGATCAGTGCATTGATACTTTGATTTTATTCCTATAGATTTTCTACAAGTATTTTCTCACTTTCATAGGGAAAGTAGGGTGCAAGGAAGTTAATGTAGCAGCCTGTGGTCAAAAATGGTTTTGGACAGGCTGGCATCAAAACTCAGCTCCTCTTAAACCTGTTGACAACTTTATTCCTCACAAATCAAACATCCTGAAAGAGAAAGGTACTGTTCCTCAAAGAAGCTGTGGTAACTGTAAAGCAGTTCCAGGTGTTCTCAGAGATTCATCCTTCTTCTCTCTGAGAGAAGGACTCCACAGTCCCCTCCTACTTCTATCCCTGGAAGTCTTTAAAAGACATGTGGACATGGCGCTTAGGGACATGGTTCAGTGGTGGAGTTGGCAGTGTTAGGTTCACAGTTCAACTTGGTGATCTTAAGGGTCTTTTCCAACCTAAACGATTCAAAATATTTAGTGACAGAAAGTCATCACCACATGCAAAACCATGGTTGGTATGTTCTGAAGCAGGGGAATGCACAGCAGGTAATCCACATCTAATTTGGACTCCGGTGCCCTTGATCTGTGGTATTAAGTATGTCATCCTATGTCTGCACCTTACTTCCCCATTAGCAAAATGGAGACAGTAACTCATTAGGAATGAGAGTCTCAGCTGAGAACCGCTGTCTCCTCCGTTTGCTGTATGCATGGCAATGGCTTTGCAACTGGAGGAACAGCAAGCGTTCTTCAAGGTATTTGACATCAAACCACAAACTTCCAATCGGCCTTCTGAAGAAATTGCTATCTTGAATTTTCAGCTTCCCAGATTGTTTGTCAAGTGTATTTCCAGCCTTCTGAAGTTGTCAAAGGATGCAGATAAATAGTCTTATCTCCTTTAACACAGATATTCTCGCAGTAAACAGAAGACTATTAGCAAGTCTTACTATTTGGAAGGCAGGTGAACAGATGAGGTGGCTAGAAAGGTGACCAGAAAAACTGACTGGGGGCTAGTGCTGTATTGGCAAAATTACTGAACAGTTTAATGTCTTTACAACAAATTTCCTGTAGAGTTTTCTTAGGAGAAAACCTCTAACACAATTTGTTGGCTCAGAAGTACTCTCATGCAAGAGACAACTTGGCCCACGTTGCCTTCTGGACCGGTTATTCAAAACCCTTTATTACTAGCAACAGAATGAAGGTCCTAATATTTATTTTCCTAGAAAACAAGCCATTGACTAACCCTGTCTACTTAATTGCTTTGTAATGATACTTCTAGTCGCTTCTTTTACACTTCAGCAGCCTGTTAAACTTGACAATCAATCGTTTTAAAGTGCAAACAGCCACCATCCTATGACACATATGGATCTGTGGAAGCATAGCTTGAAGCCTTTCTAATTTTAGCTTGTTTCAGTATACTAGAAGTTTCTATCATCAGTCATCCAAGAAAAATACTTTACATACCAAACTGTCACAAAAAGCAGCGTGCTGTTCTGTATTTAACTGTGGTGCACCAGCATGATTTTGCCTCCACAGTTTCTTGAAGCACGTGAAATGCCGTGTACCAGGCGTGCCCTGTCAACCAACTGCAGTTGCTTTCTCCCAGTAAAATGTAAGTGATATGAAAATGCAGACAGTATGTTTTCCAATGCATTTAAGTTCACATATTTGTGCTCCTGCGCTGTAGTTAGAAAAGACTTAATTCTTTTCCTAGTTGCACTAAATTACTGCAGAAAGTATTAAGCTTATTTAAGCAGAATTAACGTTATGGCTAAAATCACCGAGGAGCAGTCAGCTTTCAGTTTATCCTTTGCATACTCACAACCTCCTTTTTGTCTGGCAGAAAAGATGATCAACACATGCTAAAGAGCATTATCCCAAGGAACGCACCAAAGAGCTGTGTTGCAAGTACCACCATCCGCTATCCCGTTTGCTTTTCACTACACAGTGAGCATAACCTCAGTCACCAGCTGAAGACCAGGGGAGTGCGTCACTCCTGTATGGGAGGCTTAGCATTCCTCACATTCCCTAACAGGCTTTCCAGATTATACCCTCTCGAGAAGATGGCTGCCATATTTCTGCCTTAAAAAGTAATACCTGCATATGCAAGGTGTGGTGATATTGCCCAATACCTTCTTGGGCCTGTTGACATTGTCGGTCTCCATAATGTCCTGTGACAACAAATTCCAGAAGTTCCCGACCCAGCATATAAAAAGTACTCTCATTTATCTCTTTTAAACTGATCTACTAATTTCAGTGTGTATACTAACTGTGTATACTGATTTTCATAGTAGTATCGCAGGATCTTTTGCTTAACAGTTCTGCATTCATCTTACTGCCTTTATGATTCTTGTAAATGCCTTGGCTTCCTCTCCAAATTGAAGAGTCTTTTCAGTCTCCTCATGGAGCAGCTGTTTCATCCTCTCTAATTTTCATTTTCTCTGTACCTCTTCTTATGCCACTACGTCTTCCCTGAGATGCAGGGACCAGACTGCACCAAGTGCTCGAGATGTCGATGCAGCGAGGCTTTATATGGCAGCAAAGTCATGCCGTCCTCCTGTCAGTGCCCAGCATTTTCCTGGGTCTTGGCTGCTGCTGCATGTTGAGCTGATGATTTTGGTGAGCTGTAAGTGAGGACTCCAAGGTCATTCCCTCAGCTGGACCTGTCAGCTCTGAGCTCAGCATCACCTACAAGCATAAGAACAGCGCAGACAGAGCGCACTACTTCCCCATCCAATCTCTCCCAACAGTTGCAACTTCACATGTATCCTGAACAAAAAAATGTACCCACTCAGGACATTTAGAAAACCCCCACAAACTTTTCTTCCTCTTTATTTGTTTGGTTATTTCTCAAGCACTTGCAGTATAAGAGAACTCAGCTTGTAAAGCCAGCTTGTTCTTGATCAGACACAAACTTGTGGTTCCTTTGGAGATTGCTTTGTCTATGAAACTATGGGTGACTTTGGCAATAAGCATTTCTCATCTCCTCCCTTCCTCTATAAGGAGTTTTTATAAATCTCATAAAAAGTTATTGGACAAGGGACTGAAATCCAAGCTCCATCTTCCTCAGTGCACTTCTAACCACCAGTTACAGCATGAACATGGATTAATTTTCTCTGCCTCCCTGGCCCAGTGAATAGAGATGTAGCCATGAAAACTGGCAAGGCTTCAGTAGAAGGGACTGGGACATCTCCTTCCTTCAATGCAGATTGTGTATCCTCATGGTTGGGGTCTTACACACAGTGCCAGAAATATCAGCAGCAATGTAAGGCAAGGTGAAGGACTTTGTATAGCCTACAACCATAATGATGGAGAAAACTTAACTTTACAGATCTTAGCGCAGCTTGCTAGGGTTAAATTAATGCTTTTGCAGACAAAGAACAGATATGACAGAAAATGCATTTATTTAAGCTGCTGTACAATGGAAATCTCAACCATTTTCAAAAGCCAGCTGAGGGAGAAGTGACTCACATAGCTTGTATACAGGAAGCCTCTTCGCAGTTTTCAGTGCTGAATTTTGCTCTGAATACATCACTTGTGCGAGTGCAGTTATCTGCTGAGTGGCAGCAATGTGTTTGGCAGTAGATAAACATGGAGAAAAACATGGTTCCTGCCCTGAGTAGCTTACAATCTAAAATGTGACACGGACAATATTATTCCAACATATAACAATCAACTGAAATATCATCAGTCAGATATAAGAAGACACATTTTAATAAGCAACTGGAATACCAAATATATATATAAAGGCCACAGGTAGGACAGAGTGATGTCTTTGTTTTGTGGCATATTTATATGTTCATATGTCTACAGGCATGAAACATAGTGATGGTTTGCTTGAGAGAGTGATTTTATTTTCTTTGGCGGGGCTGCTCCAGCTTGTGCTTCCTGAACAAAAATAAGGAAAATTAGGTTAGAACTGAGCACTCCTCCTGTGATTTTACATGTCTGAACACTGGACAACATTGGGGTGAATTAATTCCCATGCAACAGAGGAACCCAGACTTGGAAGAAGTAGAGTGACAGATTTTCTGTCCTCTTGAGGCACTGAGTCTCCACATCAGTGTAAGGTTGGTGAAACCTATGGCAACTACCTCAGAGGCAGAGTTACCTGGGAATCCCGCTAGTTCTAGAAAGAGTATATCACACTCTGTGTCTGCAATCAGGAGAGAGTCCCACCACCCAAGGGAAAATCTGCTGGAAATTCCAACTTTCTTGTAGGTTAACAGTTTTTCCCTAGTAAGTGACTGTTTGATCTTTCTTTATGGAGAAGGAGGAGGAGTGGAGAAGAGACAGTAGGAGGAAGAAGAAAACCTGAATATTAAATTTGAAAACGCTTGCTGACATAACTTAAGCAATGCTGGATGCTCATACATCTATACAGGCACAAATTCTGCCTCCCAGATGCTTCCTGTTTTGAGGTTTTAAAGACACATTTTGCCTAGTTCCTGAGGCAATCAGAGCAATTTTATAGTGTGTCATATTTCTGGTCAGGCTCTTCTCCCTTCCCCAGTATTTTTTTTTTTAACATTTCAACTACATTTGAAAGAGGGCTTCATTTGACACATGAAGCTCTTAAAAGTTTCAGTGAAATCAGTAGCTGAGTAAGAGAGGAGAGAGACAAATTCTTACCCCAGATGAAAGACAATCATAGAATCATAGAATAAAATTTGATTGGGAAAGACCTTTAAGATCATTGAGTCCAACCATACCTGTCCACTACTAAACCACGTCTCTAAGTACCTCATCTACCCATCTTTTAAATACCGCCAGGGATGGTGATTCGACCACTTCCCTGGGCAGCCTGTTCCAGTGCCTGATATCTCTTTCAGTGAAGAAATTTTTCCTAATATCCAATCTAAACCTCCCCTGGTGCAACTTGGGGCCATTTCCTCTCCTTCTGTTGCTAGTTACTTGGGAGAAGAGACCAACACGCACCTCTCTATAACCTCCTTTCAGGTAGTTTTAAAGGGTGATAAGGTCTCCCCTCAGCCTCCTCTTCTCCAGGCTAAACAATCCCGGTTCCCTCAGCCACTCCTCATAAGATGTGTTCTCTAGACCCTTCACCAGCTTTGCTGCCCTTCTCTGGACACGATCCAGTGCCTCAGTGTCCTTCTTGTAGTGAGGGGCCCAAAACTAAACACGGTATTTGAGGTGCGGTCTCACCAGTGCCGAGTACGGGGGAAGGATGACTTCCCTGGTAGTGCTGGTCACATTATTTCTGGTACAAAAAGAAGAAGCTGCGATGAATCTAACAGTTAAGTGTACTTTTGGCCTATCGGTTGGGCTCTTTGTGCATATGTACTGACCACTCACGCACTACACACCTAGCATGCTGACTTTGCATTTTTCATACTTAGGGGTCACAGCAGAGAGCTAGGGGATACCATGGGAAGATGTTAAGGAATAAGCCCAAAGCAGATGTCAGAAGCCTTAGCAGGGAGGTGAAGGTTGTAAGCATGATGAGGAATGGCTCAAAAGGCCTGCGGTATTTGGTGGATATTAGGGATTACAGAGACAGCTGTGTAGGACAGTCAGCTTCATTGGTGCCACAGACATGGGGAAAACTAACAGACTCATTAAAGGCAATAGTTCCGACTAACCGTTATGTGTCAAATGCATAATACCTTTTTTGGTTTTGGTACGTTCTTTCCTGTCTTGTCATCGCATAGCACAAAAATATGTACAAAATTTTCAAGTTTATGTTACTTGAAAAACATTTAGAAACTGTGCTGGATATCTTAATAGTTACCTGAAAACCTGTTCGAGAAAGAACATGTCATAGGGAAGTGCACTAAGACTCTTCTTGCTCCTCCACCTCTTCCTTTTCTTCTCCCTCGTCCTGCTTTTCTTCTTCTTCCTTTTTTATAGAAAAAAGTTTTAGTTATCATGCAGGAAATGAAGGAAAAATAAACAGTCTTGAAATGCAGAGCTCTGCTTTTGCAACTGTTATGTTTCTAGTAAATGCAATATTATTAGAGCTTAAAAAAATAGAACAGGGGAGTAATCTATAGAGGTCTTAATCTTAACGTGCCAGGGCTCTGGCTTTGTGGACTTAATAGGCTGCAATACAAGAGCTTTCTTCTTAGAGAAGTTAGAACACAGTACATGATTAAGCTGTAAATAGATGTTCAAGATCAAAATGGGAATATGAGATATATGTAAATATGGCCAAAAGTTTAGTATCTTTAATTATATGTTTTCTTGGAGCAGTAAAAAAGTCAAGATTCATGGCAGAGGAACTAGACTCCTGAATAATCTAAAAATCATTTGGAGTCAGATAATACAGCCTTGTTTTTGTTTCAAAAGGTCTTATTTCTCTCTTATATAAAGGAGAAATGGCACAATTTAAAGGCAATAGCCCTTTCCTTCACTCAACCAAATGAAGCTACTTGAAAGCTAGTGTTTATGTAACACAGACAACAATCTGTGTTCATGGTCTTTCAAGAGATAATAAATGAAGCTTTAAAGTGTCATCCTGCTCTGAAAAACAACTGAAAATGGCACTGTAGGCTTCTCTGCTCCTTCTCTTCCAGCAAACTCTTGTTCAAAGGCACTCCATCTGTGTGCATAAACAAGCTTTATCTCAAAATATCATACCTTCATATACTACCCAGACTACAAAAATGATGGGAATTTCTTCCTGGCGTAATCAACGAATCAAAGAATACATAATTAGTTTTCAGTCAGGACTGTGGGCAGTATATGAGCAGCACAGACCTTAGGTTTTCCACTCAGACACATACTGTCTGTACGAGAGTCACATCTGAGGCACTGAAGTAAAAACCTGCTTAAAGGGTAGCTTGGGAATGGACCTGTTGTAATCAGATTCCTGGTTTGAATCATTGTTTTTCAGGGAAAACCACTGCACTAAGGAATCATCCCTGCAAAATCAGAAACGTAACACGAATGTCCGCACAGGTCAGCTGGATTAGAAGTTTTTGTGCCAAAGGAACATTGCCTCCTTCGGCATCTTCCCCAAGGAAGGGTGCCTTTCATTACCATTCTTTGAAACAGGCCAGGTAAGCCACAGACAAGCAACAACTTTCAGATATTAACAACTTCCATTTCAAAATTCAGTCAATTACTTTTTAGAGAAAAAATAGGTACTTTTCTGGCTTGAAGCATTAGTTAGTGGTGCCAGGGTGCACTAACCAGTCTTAAGGGCCCTCTCCAGCCTCACCAGGAGCCCCCACGCTTTGCCCATGGGCCCAGGAGCTCCATTTCAGCTGCCAGGTCCACAACGCATAACTCTGACAGAGGGCATGTGTATATATACACATGTACATATGCATGTATTGCAGTTTTGAAATAGGAAAACGTGAGTGTGTGCTCTTATTAATTGCAGGTTTGCAATTGCAGTGGAATATAGCCTAAAGTAATCATTAGGAACTGGGAACATTGAAGAAATATTCCAGGCATAAACTTGCAATGCTGGGCGAAGCAGAAAAGTGTATAAAGATTTGCACATGGGTCTTACAAATTCTGGCAAGGAAAGTATTTCCTTTACAGGCAGAACTGCCTAAATTGTCAGAATGACTCTTTCACACTCACAACACTGAAAATGTAATCAGCCTGGTGTCAGTTAGCAATTGTCAAAGATCTAGTCGACTTGGGAGTCCTTTGCAAATTTTATTAAAGAATCCGTGAAGGACAATTCCTCTTCCATTTGCAGTTTTTAATGATTAAAGGCCTATCTTTGCTCCCCAAAAATAAGACTATGATATGACCAATAATTTTCTCTAGCAGAATATAATACTAGTATATTTAGTCTCATGAATAAGAATTTGCTCTTTTGAGTGAAGCGATGAGACTGAAAAGGAGTTAAATGCATACAAACAAAAGATGAAAGCAAAATGTCCAAATATACTATACCCCTGTTGCTGCATGTTCTTCCTTGCTTTCCTACATAAGAGATACAAAAGAAAATATTTAAAAGATAGATCAATGAAAGAATATCAGAGGTCATACAGGCAAAACACAGCAGAAATTAAACACTGAATTTAGGAAAACTACGTAGAATTCAGTAGATTTATTTTGAGATAATGTCCTCCAGATTAATTCACAAAGCACATTTAAGCTAAGCTTTTATTTTGAAAAAGGGCTATAATATCATTAAATACAGCTCTCTTTTTCTCAGTTACTTCCACTCAAATCTGCTTCATTGACAAGCAAAGCATTAGAGCTGGAGTTTTGTTTGATTTTTCAGGTAGGGCTTTTTTTGGCAATTAGCTGGTCTGCAAAATGGAAATTAAATTAGAATTACAGAGAGCCTTATCTATGTTATATATCATCACTCAGAATCTGGCTTGCAATTCTGTTAACTGTTGTAGGCTGTAACAGATGCCTTGGCTCAACAGTACCAGGGAATAAGAAATAATACAAGCTGGTTTTAGACTGCAGATTGAGCAAAAGTAATACAGAGAAGAGAGATAAAAGAGAAAAAAATATAAATGTACAGTGAATAGAACTTAATGTTAGATACCAAGCTGATTATTGGGAAGAAGAGCTAATCTTACACAAAATCCCAAATAGAAAGGGCAAATGGAATAGTACCATGCAAAAGGCATGAGCAGTTGATATGAGTTTGCATAGAATGAGTTGAGATGAGGAAGAGAGCTGCAGTGCCAGGGTTTATATAGGGCCTGGGGAACTGCTGAGACAGGATACAAACTTGTATTATAATACGATTTTTGAACATGTTTCTAAAACAATTCTGCCCTGAAGTAAGCCTAATCTCTACTGCAAACTGATTTACTGGGACACCACTTAAAAAATATTCTAACCCCCAAGCTAAAATCTGAAGTTAAAATCAGATACTACAAATAAAGAAAAATTATTACCGTCACATCTAGTGACCCACAGAACCCTTGCTATGCCACGTGCATAGGAGGTCATGGTCTTTTCCTCAAAAAAACTCAAAAATAAAGGGACAGACAAAGCAAGAAAAAGGGACACTATATCCGAACGTAATGGTTCCTCAACCTTCTCCACCAGAGGATGGGGATTAGGAATGAAAAAAAGATTAGGAAGAAGTCAAGGATAAGCTTGATGAAGTGATTAGGGAAGGAAAGTATGCAAGGTGAAAAAAATTCCATAATCTAAAGAAATCCTAGTGCAGCTGTCCCTTGGTGACCCAGGCTGAAAGCTGTTCCTGTTACTACTGGATCTGTGTAAGGGACACTCTGTTTCGACATCTGCTCCAGGCTTTCCTGGATGCTTGTGTGAATGAGGGGCTGGAGCTGCTGAAGCCTATGCAGTCTAACGTGAGGTGTGTGAAGCACAACCTGTCTCACTGTGCACTTGCCCTTGCTGCTTTCAGGAGGCAGCTGCTGAATTAAGAGGTTTGTTTTTCAGCGGTTGGGGTCTCTTGCTGGTTTCCTCAGGGTCATACCAGCCTGAGACAAAAAGCTGGAGCTTCTGGACTCCTGCATCTCCCAGCAAGGGCAGCAGCCTCCACACGTACCCACATTGACCATCAGCTGCCGTTCTGGCTACTGAGGCATTGGAGGAGCCTTCTGAAACCTGGGACCCTCCATGCAGCTCCACAATTGAGGCAGTCACAGTTTATTTTGTTATCTCTTATGCTCACTGGCAAAGACTGAAGTGTCTTTACCTCGCCAAGACTCTTCCAGAATTTTTCCATAGCATTGGCATTTCTCCTGCAAAGTCACTGGAGAAAAGCCGGATGGCTTACACCCCGCATCAGAGAGTCGTTTTTAAGCTGGTTTGAAACCGAGTGCTAAACAAGGCCAAAATGCCTATACCAGATTCCCACTGGTGTATTACTTCAGAAGCAGAACATATAACTGCTATATTTAAATTGTGGCATTTTGATTTGAGGTTTTGTCAAAAAAGTAAGTTGACACTCCAAAAGGGACCTGACTACTGTTCAAAAGATGCAACTGTTTGGCTGCAAAACACAGTGGGCTGCTGATAAAAAGGTCACCCTTCAGAACTCAGTACAGAGACCAGCTTTTAATAAGCTAGTAGAAAACAAGACATGGAGGGGGAGAGCACATGGAAAACATCTATTCAGTGTGGTCAAGCAGTCAAACAAGATGTGCTGGGCTACAGAACGAAAGGAAGAGAAGGAAATACTGAAAACACTGTGTTGATACTACATGTATCCTTTAGGCACTAACATCCAGTGGAGATACTTCAATGGCAATCTGACAGTATTTAAATGTATGTAACTTCACAAAACCCTCGCCAGGTAAGGAAATGTTATTCTATCTTTCTTTTATAAGGGTAAAATGAGATACAGAGACAAAAGGTGGAATTCATCTCACTGTAGCTGCCTCAAAGTTATTCTTCTCAACTAAACTCGTCCTCTGTGTGCTGTCTGTAGTGAATGAGAATACCAGAATTTCTGCAGAATGATTCATGCCATCACAGCAGAAATGATAATTGGGATGAACTGTGGCAAGGAGGACAGGTGCCACATCACTGAAGTGATTTGTCTTAGGTGACATGGGAAGCAGATGGTGGAACAGGGTGAAAAATGCTTTTTGTGCATCCCCAGCAGGAGACACTGGTACCTTGCTGCCTGCAGTGGTGAGTACCCTCTCTAAAAGTGAGTGAGACAGGAACAGAAACAGTGCTTTTTTTCTTCCCCTGGGAGCTATCATACACCTGGCATGATGAAGGTGGGTATCAGAGTTGGATGATTTCAGGAAGGCTCTTCCTCCTCCTTATGTAAGACCATGTAAGAACACTTTGACACTGCCAAGACTGTGCAGGTGAAAGGGGAAGACTTGTAAGACTAACCATACGTTATGGCCTCATAAACACAGAAAGATCTCATCAAACACACTGTCTTGCCTGGGGCTCTCTCCTCTGCCACTCCCCTCCCTGTAAAACTAAAGGAGAACATATTTTCCACTTACAGCTCCAATCTATTCCGTGAGAAATGGAGCAAGGTGCTTGCTGTATAGGAGTGGTATTGCATTATGTCTTTACAAAACCTCTCACACACAGCTGCTTGACACATTTGCAGACATGTTCCAGCATTCTGTTCTCATTTGAAAAACATTAGAGCAGACTGCCAGCCAGAATGACAAGTAACCTAATCCAGCCAGGGGATGCACTGCAGTTTTATGCTGGGCTTCTCTGAAGAGCCGAGGAAAAAGGTATTTGATGGCACTCATGTGCCAGCTGAAACTCATAGAGACATGAAAAGTGCTTGGATATCATTTAAGAAGAAATTTCAGTTCCCACGGAGGACTGTCTCTCCTCATCGCCATTTTGAAATTTTAAATGAGACTTCCCAGTGCCTGAGATTTGCATGAGGCTGTGGAAAAGGGTGCTTTTCCAGCCTAACAATGACTGCTTCAGTCATTGTTAAAAAGGCTAATGGGGAAAGGCTTACAGAGAGATGCTTCCTCTGGAAAAAACATTGCAGCTAGATGGAAAAAAAAAAACCCAAAACACATTTGTTTTGGTCTTTAGTGAAAGAGATGATGCATTTGCGACAGATATTACACTGGGACCCTCTGATCTCCAAACCACAAAACAACCCAGCAAGTGTAAGCGCTTGATCCAGCAAGTAGGCCTGCCTCTTCGGGAAGAGGGTCACCTGACACTGCAACATCAAACTAAACCCATCCCTAAATGCCAAACTGTCAGAGCAGCAGGAGAAATAAAGTAGCTGGATCCCTACCTCCAGACACAGGATCCATTTCTGCTTAGTCTCTGCTGGGTCTAGAACCTGGCCAGTAACATAAACACCCCACTGAGGAAGACACCAGCACACAACAGAACGGTCCCCTTCTGTGGGATCCATCTACCTTTCAACCACAAGTACTTTACTGATGTTAACTAACTGCAGGATATTATACTAGGGAACTGAAGGAACTCAGATGGCTTCTTCCAAGAACCTTTAGCGCTGCAGTTGGAGATCTGCCCATGTGACTGTAATATCAGACCACAGCGCAGGCAGAAAGGATAACAAGGGTCTCCATTTCTGCATTGCCCAGGGTCTTCTGCAAGGCCTGGAGAAGACATTGTCAGATCTGGCTTGCTGCAACAGCCATCAATGCTGGTACATGAGAACAAACATTAACAACTAGATTTACAAGCACTGCAGATGCTGGCCACTGTTAGCAGCAAATTTTTCCACTAGCCCAAAATTATTCTCCATAACTAGAGTCTGATTCCAAAAGAGCATTAAAAAAAAAACCAAAACAACTTATGGTAACAAGTGGCAAAAGGAAACTGTTAAAGAAAGACAGCTGCTATTGTTCAAGATTCAGAGCAAAGTTCCTTGGAGTTTTATCTAGGTTTCATATCACCATGATGTCAAAGCAAATGCATCCAAAAGACAAGCAGAACCACTCTGCAATCAGTCTTCCCAGCCTGGGGCACACTAGGAGGGCCTGTGGGTTTATGTTTCATGCACTTAGCACAGGTAAAACCCTCATAAAGGGAAAAAGGAAAAATTACCTGTTGATCTTCTGATGGTGACTGAGCGGACTGAGCCTCTTCATGAGCCCCTTCATCTGCCTTGTCTTCTGTGTGTGCCTCAGTTTCATCCGTGGTATCAGACTTTTCAGTCTCCTGGCAGCAAAGGAGAAGTCATTGTTAGCCTCAGGGCACAAAACCAACAATTCATTTCTATAAAACTCTTGACTTTATAGTTTTTCTAATTTTGCTTCAGCACCCAAATGAAAATGTACCCTTTTGGACATTTTCCTGTGAAAGCGACGCTTGTTGGCACGTTGATCTGTTGGTAAAGGTATGGGGTTTGTCTAGGGAAAACACGAATTCAAGCACTTCTTCCTCATCGGAGCGTAGTAGATTCTCTAACTTTTCTGTGATAAGTTTAATAGAAACCGATGCTCACCCTGATGGCACATTCTAGCTTCAGGAAAAAAAAGCCTTTTTCACCAGCATGCATTCCAATTAAACTTCATCAAGAAGCTACAGTAAACCAGAAGCAATAAAGGGTTTCATGTACAGTCTCTTAAGTTTCTTGTTTAAAATCATCAGGAGACTGTTCCTCAATTCGTACACTGAGCTATCGAATCTGTTCCAGCACCGTGAACAAGCATGGCCTAGAAGGCTCTTTATTTTAAGTCCTGTTGTACTTTCAGCTAGGTAGACGTGAAAGGTCACACTGGATCACACACTGTGTCAGATAAAAGGAGACCTGTATGGCCTCGAATGGAACAATAGAAATAGGATGAAATGCAACAGCATGAAGTACAGAGTCACATTATTTGGGACAGGTAGTTCTGAGACAGAGATCAGAAACAGATATTTCTACTGCATTTTGGGAGCTTGTCAGTTGATGGTCATCAAAGAAGAAAAAGATGGATGTATTTAAATAATCACAGAATAACTGAGCCACGAATGTCATGCAACAATGAAAGAGGTAATAAATGTGATCCTCAGATGTACGAGCTGAGGTATAGCTGGTGGAGCACAAAGCTAACATTAATGTCATCATGTAAGGCCAAGCAAAAACCTCCTCTGGATTGTTCTGTAACGTTCCAGGCACTTAGGATCAAGAAAGAGAAATTCAGGCTGGAACAGGTGCAGGGTGAGGCTACAGAAGTATTTGAGGGAGAGGAGAGCCTGTCTTATGAAAGGGTGACAAAAACAGCTTCATTACTTTAATCCGTTGAATGTAATGCTGTGAGGGGATATGATGGTGCTCTAAAAATAGAGCAGAGTAAACATCAGGGAGAGATAGGATAGGGAAGAGCACTGAGGTAGATGCGAAATGAGTACAAACTGGCTGTAAATAAAAATTCCAGTCATCAGCAGTGTGAAATTTTGGAAGAGCTTTCTAGTAGAGAAGTGGAGGCAAAGGACCTAATTCATTAAAAGGGAATTTCGTCACTTCTGAGAGGTGTTACCTGGTGTGGTTGCCTCCAGCAGCAGAGAATTGGGCTCAGGGGAGGTCCTGTCCTGTGTCATCCTAAGCCTTACACTCTTTGGTCAGAGCAGCACATCCCTGATCAGAAGACAACTCCTTTGTCATTCCTGTGACCAAGCCCTTACAACTCATCCACCTGATTGGTTTAGGTTTTTCTGCTTTTCCATAATTTCATTTGTCTCTCCCGTTAAACAGAAGCCCCCAGTCATGATGCCCTGTCCTTTAAGACTCCCCCAGTGTCCTCATCATATTTGACTTCTTCAGCCAATGTACTTTTAGCCTGCAGAAGCATGACGCTAAAATAGCTGTCTAGCTTTTAGCCCCAGAGCAGACTTGGGTGAGTGCTGACTTCAGGATCTTTGTCCCATGATGTGCTGTGCAATGTAAGACGTGCCCTCCTGTTGAGATGTTCTGCTGGATGGGGACAAAAGTGATAGAAAGGAGGTCAGGCATGTTTGGAAGCAGATGAGAAGACAAAGCGAAGATGGACAAAATACTTCTGCAGTTTTACCTGAAACTTCACTTGTAAGATTTGGTGCCCTTTTGGCAATTTTCTGCTGAATCGTGGAAAAATCTGTTGTATATGTAAGGAGCTTGTAACAAAAAGAGAGGAGGCACATAGGCCCATAAGCTCCCCTTCCTCTCCGCAAAGAAAAATAACAATAGCAAAAAAAGTATAAGCAGCAAAGCACCGCCCTCCCTGCAGTCCTTCCCAGCACGGCACTGCTCCTGCCCCCCTGGCAGCAGCAGCCTTTCCAGGGCTGCATGGTGAACTGGAGCAGGAGGCTGACAAAGATTAAAGCTTTAATAAGAAAAACATTTCTACCTCACACAGTTTGCACACTCCGTTACACAGCTGCATCGATGTTTTTGCCAGCACGTGGGCGAGGCTTGGGGAGAGGAATGAGCAGCTGGGTGTAAGCAGAAGGAGCCGGAGGAAGGAGGAAGAGGAGAAGACTACTTCTTTTCCTGGCAAAATCGCCTCATTTCCAGCACACATAAAACTGTGGGCTCACTGCACTCCAATGCTGGTGGCGTTGGTATTAAAAACAGATCTACAGAGACATTATTCTGGCTTAATTTATCTTTTACTTTTCTCCCACAAGCTAACAAAATATTTGAAGATTAAAATATGTAGTAATGCAGGCATATATTGAAATTCTCTTGTGCAATACTGTGTTAATACATTGTTTTCTTATGCAAATGATAACTTCCTTACAGATACTTTCTTTGTAGCAGTTCCTAAAATGAAAAGGATAGTGTTAATGAAAACTAAATTGGTTAGATATTTATTTTCAGCATGTATATCAACATTTCATTTTAAAACCTATGTACTCGATATTTTTTGGCAGATACATAAAATACATAAAGACTGAAGATGGCATTCTAATTAAAATGAACCTATTGTGTAAAATATCTCAGATGAATCATATGCTTACTCAGAGCATAAGGCACAAAAAATGTGTAGCTGGAAGAACTGAATTCTAGAAGCAGTGTGTAATCAGAACACACGCACACACATATACAGAGTTCTTGTTAATTATATGGAGAACTGTGATGTTTGGAATGTCATCATTATACTAACTCTCCATAGAAACAGAAAATTTAATTTTTAACTAATTTAAAATGAAGTACCATTTATAAAGATTAGCTCATGGGTTATTTTCTCTTTAAATAAAATGCACATACTGTAAATTTGTAATTCAAAGCAGTCTTAGTAGAAGTTGTCTTCAACTAAAAGACTAAAGCTCAAGTATCTATGGATGTTGGGATATCAAGGTTATGGATATTAAGACCAAGAATACCAAGATTAAGGACTTAAGTATATACAAGATTTGAAAACAGATCCTCAGCTGAAGTAAATCAGCTTCACTGAGTTCACAGAGCAATTGCAAACCTAAATGACCTTGCTATGAGCTACTGACGCCCTGGACTTCTGGGAAAAAGAAGCAGTATTCCATGGCAGTTAACAAAGTTCTCAAAAAAATTATTGTCCCTGAAAATAAAAAGCAATTAATTACCTGCATTCAAACCTTGCTAAGATACTCAGAAGGTGCAGTAATACAGCATACTGTTTGACATCCTAGTTTAAGTAACAGGCATCTCATTGACAAAACAATTCACCTGTGCCATTTTAGAAAACAAGCGATGCAGCCGGAGCTTTTAATGGGCTGTTCATACATTACCAATATTGCAGAGCATTTTCAGAAATATTGAGAACAGTCTCAAGCTAAGCATAGGAGTCATGGGGGCTTTAAAAAGAAACGTACCCAACTTTGGGGGGAGCTGAGACTGACACACCTGCCCCTAGACATACAAACTACATTGATTATAGCTCAAACGTACTCACGTATACTGTTGGCACATCGCTCTTCATGCCACTAATCCAAGATTAAATGGGATCATTCAGAAATCTATCACTAATTTGAGTGATCTTTGGGTCAGGCATAAAGCACAGCTGTCCTCTAAATCCCAGCCTGCCATGAAACATGTTTAGAAGTTGGACGTATTCTGGACCAGGTATTCCTTCAAGTGAGAAGGTATTTCATACTAATAAAATAAATAATTTATTCACACAAACACTGTGTCTCCTCTTAGGCACATAAAACTGTGCGACTCGCCCCTGTTAAATGATGCTTTAGAAAACATGATAGCCCATGTGATGGGGAGGCGACAGCGGAGAGAGAGAATGATGTGAGCTAATTGACCCTTTCTGAAGTACCAGAAGTATGTATTGATTTCCTGCAACATCACTGAGTTTTATGGCCACATAGCAGCCTTTAGGGATAAAAATGTACTTGGCATACCAGAAAAAAAGTGTGAAGATCTTTGCCTGACTCCCACAGTGAACGAAGCAAATAGTTAGGTTTTAGAGCTTTGGCCCTTCCACCAAGATCTGCAGAAGTTTCCATATGCCATCCAGGCATCTAAATGCTTGATTGTATTGCATCCGGGAACACTGATGGACACAGCACCTGGCCATTTGTACAGTGGTACCTGACCTGACCAGAACCCTTAGCAGAGGTCCAAACATGGCTGGCTGCAGGGAGGGGTAGGCACCTACTTAGGGAGCTGCCCTCCAGCCTGTTTTCCAGCCAGCCTGGTTAACTTTGACATTGATTTGCTATTTCCTAATGAAACAACTACAACGTTTTTGTAAGAGGAAGTGGGTAAATACTATTTTGCATGTGTGCCACAGATCTGAGAGGGATCTCCTTTATATCTGTGTGTATTCAGAGCTGCTTTATACGCGTCTTAGAGTCAATCTGCGCCTTGGTGACAACTTTGATGTGTCCTAGACATATCAGACTCCCCCTGTAAGTGTAGATCAGCTTGCGCATTAGGCTCTGGCACCATCAGAGCTCCAGCACCATCAGAGCTCCAATGCCTAGCAGTAACAGTTCAATGTAGTTGTAGTTGTAGCCACCCAACCCAGAGAGAAGTCAGGGCTACAAAAATGAGAATATGCGGAACTGAAACATGTATTTTGCACTCAGCAGGCTGATGTGGCAATGAATTTAACTACAAGTATTTTGTTATGAAGTTATAATTTTTTGAGGGAGTAGCAAAAAGTTCCTCTACTTGCTCTAGAAAATAGGCTCAAAACAGTCCTGGGTCATGATCCTAGTGGACTGTGCTGTGAAACAGCATCATGGTCATTAAAGAGCTTCTCTACTGCTGGTGCAATATGCAACAAAAGATGGATGGAAAAGGAAAGAGAATCTTCTGAGGCAAGAGTATAGAACTTGTATCAGCCTCATATTAATCTTTGTAATGTCTCAGTGAGGTAAAAAGCCCTAGAAAGCAAACACTGACTGTTTTGTGGTGTTTCCATGCTTTACAGTTTGCTTCTTTTACAAATTATCACCATATTCCAGAAAAAAACCCACAATTATTTAAGAAGATATTAGTAGGAAACCCTGTCGTATGTATCTCTTCCACACCTGCCATTATTCCAGATTCATGCTGCTGGAAATCAATGTCACAAGCCATCCATTGTACTTCATGCTAAGGTTGATTTGACAGCCTAATGAAAGGAAAGCAAAAGCAGTGCAGCAAGGTTATTTGTATGACAAAGCACAGGCAGACTGTCATGCAGTAAAGATGCTGAGAAACACCTCTGCAATAAGTGCTAAACCACTTGTACATGTCTCTCTCAAATTCAGGAACAGATTCTAAAAGGGAGACAATGTAAATATACTTCCACCCTTTACATGGATTTTTTAAAAACACTCTCACTTATTTCCACTTGCTAGACTGAAACAATCACCACCACCACCAATGCAGCAGTTAAGCAGCGTAAACCATACTTGCTTGCTACCAACAGCACTAACACTTATCTGCCCAGCAGAATGTACCAAACACACTATTTCCAACATTTACAAAGTTGTCATGAAGCAGAAACTCTAATAGCCTCTGCTGACAGCTGGGAATGAATGAACTCTAAAAAACTGCTACTTTGCTTCATAGACACGCTATCTAACAGAACCTTGCATGGAAAAGCAGATAATATATGAAGTGGGAAGATGGAAAAATGCAATTTTCTTTATCTCATTGATTCTTCACTTATCTTTTATAATGATTATAATATGTAATACCTGCAGTCCTTTAAGGCTTTCATGGCTTTGTGGATGTTAATTAAATGCATTCTCACAAGACCCTTGTGAGGTAGGCAAGTGATTTTCATTTCCCTTGGTGGGAGATGGCACAGCTAAAGCAGAAAGTTTAAATCACTTGCTCCTTATCACACAGGGACTCGGTGTCAAAGACATTTATAGCAACTGTGGGTCTCCCCTGGGTATCTCTTCATCTGTAGCTCTCAAAGCACTTAGCAAAGGCTCCTTTTTCTCTCTGCTTGTACAGAAGAGAAAAAATAGAGACATTTACAACAGTGTTTCACTCAAAGTTGCAATACAGTTGGTAGCAGAGTTGGGCCAAAGGCAGATCTCGTGCTCCATGCTGAAATCTCTTCAGCCAGGTCACCACAGCGTAGCAGCTTCTCTGCTATCACGCCAGTTCGTCACTGTCTTGATTCATTTCTTTTGTTAAACCACCCACGTTAAAGATGGCAACATCTGATTATCATCTAACATGATCTCAGGATAAGAGAACTGTAATGCTCTCAGTTATAAAACTTCTAATTAGAAGAAGACCCTCTTAAAGATAAAACACATTGCTTTCTGTAAAAAAAAAAAAAAAGAAAAAAAAAAGAAAATGAAAAAGAAAAACCCTGAAGAAACACCTTTTTCTTTTGCCAGAAATATATTGGAATATTGTCAAAATACAGTGGATGGAGAACAACTGGTAGACTTGCCAAAGGGATTTTGTGATGTCCTGGGTGAGACTTTAAGTTATGTCCTCAAGGCAGAGGGAACAAACCCCATAGTGCCAGTCTGCAAGTACACACACAAGATGGAAGGGGTCTGCACCCCAGTCCCCCTGTTGGTGGCCAGTACAAACTCTGTTTGCTCAAGGTTTGATGCAGTCAGGGGGAAGTGAAGGTTTCTTGTAATTAACACAACCTGTAAATTGCATTAGGAAATTCTGCATTGTTTAAAAGCTGAACGTGATAAAATACTGCTTTGCGTCAACAACAACAAAAAAAATCGTCAGCTGGAGGCATGGTAACAAGCCTGCAGTGAAAGAAGGGAAGAGAGAAGTATTTTCTAGTATTTACTGAACCAGCCACTTTTTTTTTCCCCTAAGAACACTGCACCAGCATCTGATGCAATGCTTGTCACTGCCCCTTATTTGACATGCTGAGTCACTGCCTATCTTCATCTTTTATTAAAATCAAATAAATGGCCCCCATGGAAGGACCACAGTGCATACCTTTGTGCCTGGAGGAGGAGCAAGACCCAGGAATGAATAAATAATATTTTCTTCTTTAGCAGAGAAAAAGGATTCAAAATCCTAAAAAAAAAAAAGGAACAAACAAACAACAGAGAATTGGTAACAAAAATCAAACAAAAAGTGCAGGAGGAAGAGACTAGCCCAGGCAAATCTTTCTTAACTGATGAGAATGACTATGCATTTGTACAAGCGCCTACATTACCTAAGCCCCAGGAAGAAAACTCAAATAAAAGGAGTTTCACAGTGGCTGGCAAAATGAACAAATGGGCAAATTTCTCCAGATACTTACACTTTTAATTATATCACATCTATATCAGAATCAGATAAAATTAAACATCTCATTTTAATGTGCTTCAGCTGTACACACCAAAGCAAAGCTATTCCCGTTTAAATGTTAAAATAAAACTTGCTGTGAGTAAGGACACAAAATAGGCCCTCAAAATCCTGGACAGCTTTATACCTAATAAAAAGCAACAGCCAACATAATAGCACAAGTGAAATGATAGTGAGAAAACTGTTTATTTTAAAGAAAGGCACTCTGGTTACAAAATGCAGTTACTTTTCAGACAAACCTAGCAAAAGACTGTGTCGTTCCCTCTGGCATGTATGTACCAGCCAAAACGTCTTGTCCACGTGTGAACTGAAGTTATAAATCATTATGTTAAACGCCCATTTTCTCTTCAGTGCTAATATAACTGAAAAGACATGAGGGATGGCTCCTATCCTACCATCTAGAACTTGCATGGTCGTTACTGTATTCACTTATACAACTTACCTATCAATTAAGAAAGCTCTGCTATCACTAGTTTGTTACTGGGAAGGTCATGACTCACAACTTACACAGGTCAAAATCAACATGTATTTATGATTTCAGCAGAAACTCTTATCATAAGTGACCAGCCCACAATCACACTGCAGCTCTGTGTAGGACAGAGGACTGAATGCACGTCTGCTGAGCCCTGGACTACTGCCTTGACCACGTTATCGTCCTCCCTCTCATCCCAAATAACGCCAAAAATAGAAGCCTGTAGATAATAAGGTGCTGACTCATCCTTGAGACTTGTTTGTAAAGCTGGGTTAGGACCTGAGTTGTTTTATTGGGCTGTTTCAGTATTTCCAGAGCATAAATTATCGGCCAAGGGTAATCCTAGGAAAAGGCTGGAGCGGATGGCTTAGAAGTCACCTTAATGTCAACAAGACTGGAATCAATGACACTTCAGCCCAGTTTGGAAGAGGCAACGTAGCTTAACAGACAGGATAAATGACAGCCCTTTTCACTGATTTATCTAAGGGACTTGGATGAGCTTGGACTGGCTTTCGCACAGACCTAGCTACAGGCAGTGGGAACTGCCCTGTCTGGGAGAAGCCCCAGAGCACATTTTGCCCTGACCAGGCAAAATATCTGTTGCTGCTCCAGGCCACCCATTTCTCAAACCACCTCTTTACTGTTTTCACGGTGCTATGGGGTTGTCCTTCTCATCTAACCCAGGTCTGCCCTAAGTATTTAAGAAAGCCAGTGTCTGAAGTCTAACCCATAAACTTAAGAGCAATACAGCAAACAAGAATACGAGGATTTTCTGCAATTCAAAGGGCTGGAATTTGACATGGGCCTTTGACAGACCATAGAAACACAGAAAACTTGTGTCCTCCTGCATACCATATACTACTCATAAAACAGCCTAAGCAAACTATGGCACAACATGTCAATATCTGGGAAACAAAGAGAAGACTACAACAAGGAAGGGCCATGAAGTGGACTTGATATTTTATACATCTTGCTAATTCCTCCCCAGAGGAAAAGCAGCAGGTGGCAAGTGTACTAAAAATCTCCAGAGACACATAGCCTTGTAGATAACCAGATCTGAGGGCACAAGCAAGGTGTGTGAATGACCAAATGAACTCCTTATCAGAACCTTCTATCATATAATGTACTCCTTGGCAGCTGGCAGTGTACAATGACATCCCACTCTAAATGTGGCATCTCGCAGTAAATGGAAGGTCACTTACCTTGCTCACACTGTGGAGCAAGCTATTAGGTATTTAGCATGGGGTAAAAGCATGACTACAATGATCATGGAATAGGTTTTGTATTGTATATTTGCACTCTTGCTTTCCTAATGGTGACTTGTTCACATCTCCGTTCACTGAATGGCCAAAGATAACTGTTCCCAAGGCAGGCAGAAAGAAAAATGAGCCGTAACAATTTATTTCAGGTAAGCAGTAGTATTATATCTGTATCAAAAGGCATAAACGGTCTAGGCGGAGGGTAGTGGAGTCATTTGTCTTTGGAACTAGTCTTTGAAAAATACAGTGAAACATATTTACAAAAAAAATACTCCATGAGTTTTTCTTTATGCTATAAGTACATATGCACATATGCACTCTACGCTATTATCCTTTGTATGACCACTGTGGAAATGCCACACAGCAAAACAGCAAACTCCAATTGGACATCAGCAGAAAGTTCTTCCCCACATGAGCGGTGCAGCACTAGGTCAGAGCGCAAGGAGAGGGCATGGAAGTACCATCCTTGGAGACTTTTGAAACTCAGATGGCCAAAGTCCCAAGCAACGTAAGCTAACTTTAAAGCTATCCCTGCTTTGAACACCAGGCTGGACTACAGGCCTCCAGAGGTCCCTATGATTTCCATATATTTGACTTTAGCAGTTACATGAAACATCAAATAAAAGTCTTACCTAATAATTCAGAGATTCTTTAAGAAAAATATGAACATGGGTATTTTAATCTATGGAAGCAGAGAAAAGCATAAATTTCAGCTTACAGAGAAAACCAGAAGCTTACATTCCATTTCTTTCCTAGTTTTCTAGGTTTTTTTTGTTAAGCAAAAGCAAAGACAAGAGCAACAGAGTGCTCAATATATTTAGAAAGTGACACAGATGCAGACGTCTGTCTAGACATGGGCAAAAAAACAGCTTAAGAAAAAGATCAAATAAGAACATAATTGTCAATACTGATGGATTAGAATGGATACTTGGTGCTATAGCATACAAAATGAATTCATACAAAATTAATCCATTTCTAATCTGTTTCTTCAAGTGGCAATACCAAAGATCTGAAAGAAAAATAAGATTCAAGCTATTTGTTAAGACAGCCTCAAGCTTCTGTGACCTCGTGGGAAAGCTGCTCACAGTTGGTGTACTTTCATAAATGCATCCATAAGAAACCTCCATTTTACAAGATAGGAAGTGAAGCAGCTCTTCAGGGTCAGTCAGAAGATGCAGATACTTTTATGTATCAGCAGAAAATCAGGTTAGCAGCAGGACTGCATTTACTTGCTCATTATGTCAGTCTATTCCAGCATGAAAAGGAAGCCTCCTCAGCCACCCCTAGTATCCCTTCTTTCCTTACCCGCACCCCCAAAATTTCACTGAACTGTAGATGAGGGGATTGGAGAAGATCTCAAAGAAGCATTTCACCAAGGCAGAAACCACTACGCTATTCCTGATAGGTGTTTCTCCAATCCATTGGTAATGACCTTTAATGAGATAATGAGACAACCTCCTGAACACTGCATTTTTTTTCTCATGACTGACACAAACTTCCTTTGCTGCATTTTTTGCTCATTACATCTTGTCCCACCTCCAGTGGGTGTGGAGCAGAACATATTTTACAAAATCCTAGAACCACAGGATAATTCAGGTGGGAAGACACCTCAGGAGACCATCTGGTCCAACCTCCTGCTCAAAGCAGGGTCAATACTGAATTCAGACAAATAATGAATTCCTCTGCTGCAGCCCCTAAAATATTTGAAGGTTGTCATGTCTCTCTCCAAATCCCTCTTTCTCAGGGTGAGGAAGGAAGTCTTTTGTCTTGAATTTTCATCTCCCCAAGGCCAGTGCTCCCAGGCCAGCATGCTGCTAATTTGTATACACATGCATATGTGTGAATTGGAACCAAACATACAGGTTAATCAATAGGAAGGGAAGTGAGGTAAAAGAGTGATCTTAGAAAGGAGAATGAGCAGAAATTAAATGTAACAAGTTTGACCTAAAACCAAAGGACTACCTGGGTAAGAGGGAAGAAAAAAATTAGTAGGAAGGAGAAAGAGAAAAAGAAAATGTCTTACAAAAAGAGAGGTGTAAAGAGCTTGACTTGTTTAACATAGCAAAATGAAGATTAAAAGAAGATATGATTCCCATTTACAACCACAGCTGTTTAAGATAAAGGGTGATTTTGGTATACCAGGAAATGTGTATAACCTAGCTGCATATACCCAGACTACAAATTTGAAGGTTTCTAGATGCCACAAAACTGAGGCCCCTGAAGACTGTACTAACAGGAGCAACATATTTTAAAGGGACTTTCATGAATTCAGAATACTGTACTGGAGTCCATGACTCAGACGGACCTCTGCAATTCTCAGCCCTATTTTTAAATAAAATGGCTGAGGACAAAGGAAGTGGGACACAGGGGAATAGTTAGGATATATCATGTAAACATTAAACGGTGTAAAAGCGTTCTGGATTTCAGAACTATGGGTCTGTTGGACCTGCACAGGTTATGCAGGGAAGAAGTAGAATGCAAACCCCCAGCTTTACGTTGTAGATATGTTGCAGAAGACATGATGTCACTTGGAGGAATTTCGCAGCAACGTGCCAGCCCCTGGCCATGTTCTCAAACAGCCCACATAACCCCACTTCACACTCACTTGTGCAGCTCCCTTAAGGTACCTTCCCCTGAGGAGAAGGGTAAGGCTCATGTACTGATACAGATCTCCCTACCTTATTTATTTGGAAATAATGATGCTATAAATT
Source organism: Scopus umbretta (assembly GCA_013400535.1). NCBI lineage: Eukaryota > Metazoa > Chordata > Aves > Pelecaniformes > Scopidae > Scopus > Scopus umbretta. Next base: position 31,789 of record VZTL01000896.1, read on the forward strand.
AGCCTTTTTATGCACCCTCTGGGATCATTAGCTATGAGCTTTGAGAGCTGGATACATTAGCATTCTGGAGACTTTTAGACTAATTGTAAACTTTATTTAGTTTTTAAATTAGTAGCTGCAACTGCTTTCTGGATCCCTTTCCACATGGCGGTGGCTTTGTAAAGGACTCTTTCTCAGCTTAAATTTATTTCAAGATGTAGATTATCTGGCTTCCTGAAATAGCTTCAGACATGGAGTAAAAATGGTATATTTATCATATACTGGCAAGGCTGAGCAGCTGCAACACTTTGTAATGCAATTACTCTTTAATTCACTATATAACCTCTCCAGGGATTATGAGAAATATTTATTGCAACATTGGCTGCCACAAAATCCAGAGTAAGATATATCAAATTATACTTTTTATTGGTGCATATTGGATGTTGAAATGCACATGAACTCTAACCTACCAAGTTCTCTTTTAAGATTCCTATGAGAAAATGAGGAAACAATTGCACTCCATCACTCATACTAGCAACTTCTGCTCTGAGAGCACTGAAGTTAATTCTGAAAACTTAGTGGCATGTAAATCCCTTCTCTCTCAAAACAACCTTTGCAGTAGTTCACACTGGATTTGTGGAGTAACTTAAAAACTGGGTTCGCTAGCTGGACATGAGCTGACAATGTGTGCTCGCAGCCCAGAAAGCCACCCGCATCCTGGGCTGCATCAAAAGAAGTGTGGGCAGCAGGTTGAGGGAGGAGATTCTGCCCCTCTACTCTGCCCTGGTCAGGCCTCACCTGGAGTACTGCGTCCAGCTCTGGAGCCCTCAGCACAGGAAAGACATGGACCTGTTGGAGCGGGTCCAGAGAAGGGCCATAAAATGATCAGAGGGATGGAACACCTCTTCTATGAAGACAGGCTGAGAGAGTTGGGGTTATTCAGCCTGGAGAAGAGAAGGCTCTGGGGAGACCTTATCATGGTCTTTCAGTACTTAAAGGGGGCTTATAAGAAAGACGGGGACAAACTTTTTGCAGGGCCTGTTGCGATAGGACAAAGAATAATGGTTTTAAACTAAAAGGCTGTAGATCTAGACTAGATATAAGGAAGAAATATTTTACAATGAGGGTGATGAAACACTAAAACGGGTTCCCAAAAAAGGTTGTAGATGCCCCATCCCTGGAAACATTCATGGTCAGGTTGGATGGGGCTCTGAGCAACCTGATCTAGTTGAAGATGACCCTGCTCACTGCAGGGGGACGGGGGGGGGGAGGGAGGGGCAGCTGGACTAGATGACCTTTAAAGGTCCCTTCTGACCCAAACTATTCTATGATTCTGTGATTCTACATGATCTGCATTTCAGAGTACTTTGCAAGTTCATTTCAGCGATCATATCAGAGTACTTTCCAGACTATGGAAAAAAACTGTCTCAGATATCTTTTTTGATTCACGATACTAATATTCATGCTGGTACAGTATTATCTATTACTGATTTGAACAAACTCTCTCAAGAGAAATAATCTGTTACAAGCATATATGAAAATCTAAAAACATCTGATGAGTGTTACACTTTCTGTTATGAAGAGTTGGATATTTATTGAATAAGCAATATAATTTCAAGAATTCAAACCATATACGAGAACTATTCCAGCCAACTAATATTCCTATTTATTTTTATAATGTACTGGAAAAGAAAGATTCCTTTTCACGGTCCCTGGTGCCTCAGACATCTATTTGACTTCCTAGCAGCCCAGATGAGTCTGTGTCAAACAAACAAAATATCAACACTCACCATGCAAAATTAACTGAAAGATCAAGAAGCAAAGTGCAATACAGCTAGAGATACCAGATCAGCCTTGTTATGAACTCCACTAGTCTTGAATACCTTGGTATTGTCAAACCACATAATTGAGCATTTGCTACTCTAAGTGCAGCTGAGCTGTATTCATAGTTTACATTTGATTATCCTGAGATATTGTGTGAAGAAGCCATAGTATCACTGACAGTACTGCCTTTGGTCTTCAGGAGCTGAAGTGAGAGTGCAGGCAGAGAGCCAACAGCAGGCCAACTTGTGAGTGAGCTACACAGCAGGAGGTAGGAGAATGTGAGACAAAAACACAGAGCTCCTCACAGGCAGCAAACTCCATGCCTTGCAGTGAGCTCCGGGTCCTGCGTAGGCTCTGGGTCTGCAGGAGATAATCCATACAACCTGTTAAGCAGAGTTTCTCCAGTCAGTTTCCCCTCCTTGTGTATTTTTCTCTTCAAAAGGAATAATCTTTTGTTTCCTTGCCTTTCTGTGCATAAAAAAATGCTTTCTAAGAACTGTTCTTCCAAAGCGTATCTCAAATGGTTTTAAGGCATTTGTCTGAGGACGCTTCCTACTAATGGAAAAGAGTCACTTTCTGTGAAAGAAGACTCTTTGAAGGTATTTAAATTTCCAAACAGCTTCTTACCCCACAATACCGCTCCTCGTTGAAGATCTGTGGAGGGAGGGGAATTCCATTTTGAGGCTTTTTTTCACCTGGGACATTCTCTCTCATCCATTTCCTGTTGTCTTCATCACCTGCTATGTCCATTTGCTGAAAGTCAATCTTGTTGGCCTCTAAAAAGCCCACTACTTCTTGCTGTTTCTTTTTGATCTGGTTAGAAAAGAGGAAAAACAAAATTCCTCCTTTAAAATGAAAATCCTGTTCTAAAAGCAATTGCTATTACAATCAGAACTAATGCAAGTAGGTCAAGTTGGATCTGCTACTCTGGTAGCCCCCAAACTTTGTGAAGCTGAGATTCAGCACTGCTTCTCAGCACCCAGCCTGCTGCCGTTACCTCCCCCCTCATCCCCAGCCTCTTTCTTTGCTCCCTGGAAGAAGCGATACCTCCATCCAAGAAACGAGGCTCAGCGGGAAGCCTCCTACTCTGTTCCCAGCTCTGTATGTGTGGTGTACAGATACCTAAGCTAATCCTGCCTAAAGTGAGCACAGGTCTGAGAATGCACATAGTCTCCCCAACGTGTAACAGTCTCCTTTTTCCTACTCATTACATATGACATTTAGCTTTCAACGAGCCACGTGTTTCTCTCTGACCCTGTTCTTTGATGCTAGACATAATTAAATATGAAGGAAAGCTTGATGAAGATCCAGTACAGCTTAACTCCTGTGCTTGAATATTTCCCACATTACAGAATGATGTTCCAGTTGGACCAAGAAGAACGTATCACATACAAATAAAGCATGCTATACACAGCTTCTGTGACAGCTAAAATTCAGCCAAAGCTAGCCCTTTGATGCTGGTGCTGTATATACCCAGGAGGCAGGCATCAACCTTATAACTTCTGCCTTTACTTTGAAGAAGTAATACTGACTACACTCCTCTGCTAAAGGAATGCTACTCCTAAGCAACATTTAAAGAACTTCTCCATGTTGTAGGTGTCTAAATTTTCTAAGAGCTCTGAGGCCAAACTTCAGCCCTACAAGTACTGCAGCCTTTGAAGCAGGCGCTGTTTGGACTGATCTATACAAATGCTCTCACACGGCTCTTCAGCCACAGAAACCAAATTACTGTCTAGCACAATCACGTTCCAGACGTGACTCTCTTCTCCTCCCAGTTATGCTACTCCATGCAGCAAGTTAGTGTCCTACATGAATGGTAGCTAGAGTGATGTATCAAGGTATTTTTTACATACAAGCCATCGTATGATTTGAAACCATGCCTTCCACAAGTCAGACATCTGAACAGCTGAATTTAAAGTGACCCCAAGCTAGCGTAAATCAGTCTGAGACAGACAATGAGATGAGCAATAATTCACGGACTATGTGTTTGTATAATCTAATAAACCTGAAAAGCTGAAGTAGAGTGATAGCCTATTATATTGGAAGAATGATTTTTTCATGATTAAGGACAAATTTTCTTGTTTAAATAAGGAATTACCTACTTATACACCTATGCTTGCTTATTAAAAATAACAAACATAAAATGCTGTACATCTTTATGATCTCAGAGGTCTTTTCCAACCTTAACAATTCTATGATTCTGTGATTCTATGACAACAACAGAGGTTTATGGTGAGCCAAAACCAGTACCTCACTTTGAATGGAAACACTAATCCAAAGTGTTCAAAAGCCATGCAGGTTACAGAACTCAGAGGTGCTTATTTATATTCTTACTTGCACTTTTTAAACAGAGGTAATTTTCTTAATGGCTTACGTAGCTGCACAGTTATTTGCAGAACACATTCAGGTGGCAGAAAGGTCTGCCTGAGGGACACTTCATTGGAGGAACTGGCAGGATAATGTTTGTGTAAATGGTTAATAAAATCTGCATGAGCCAGTACTAAGAGTTTCACCACATGCTCTGAAAGCCAGTGTACTCAAGTGCTGTCAGCTGCAATTTCAGGGTCAGCTTGTCTCTTTGGCCACAGGCACTGAAGTAGATATGGCTCCTGGAATAGCTAGTGCCCCAGACAGATAGTGCCTCTGAGGAGATAATGGAAACTGAGCTATAGATTCTGTGCTCCCTTGCTTATGGCTGTAGCTGTAACTTTTAGAATTAAACCTGGACAAACATTTTTTCTTCAGCTTGATGTTCATAATACACAGGAGGCTCAGACAGCACCAGGACTGAAAGCAAAAATTAGGAGAGGCTTGTGTGAAAAATGAATGCTGAAGAAAAATAAAAAGTTACGTGTAATTATGCCTGCATAAGGGAAAGGCAAGATGTTTCTCATTATGATAACAACAATAAACTATGCAGAAGATGTACCATGCCTTAAGGCTTGGAATTACTAGGGATTAGGCAGAGCAAAAGACTTGGGACACACGCTAAGTATGAAACTGTAAAGCGAGCCTCTGCTGTGGCTGGCAGTAGGTAACTGAGCAACCAAAAGAATCTCTCCAGCAAACAGCACTCAGAGAGGGAAATCTTCTAGAATATAGCAACACAGAGGGCATGCAAAGCTTTTCCCAGAATGGATGAGATTGCAGGAGCTTGTTTGTGCCCTCACTCGTGTCTGATGGCATGGGAAGAATTCAGATTACTTGGGCATAGATTCCCTGGAAAGTGGTGGTGAGAAGGATATTATTTCATCAATGTCATTTTCCCTTTCAACAAAGTTGAAGTTCCACCATCCCTGGCTGCTGCTTCCTTACAATAAGAAAAAACTGTTGTAAATAAATATTATCTAGCTAGAGTGTAAGAGCTACAGAGAATATTAGCTTCACTTGATGCATAATTAAATATTATCATCTATGTCCTCACAATCCAGAGCATTCGCATTGACCAGCTGCCTATGGCAGAAGCAAACGGTACATAGTCCACAACTTACAGCAAGAGGAAGATTAATGTTGGTAGGCAGAGTTGCTGCAGCTTCTGGTTCTAACACTGCACAGACAACATATTCCTGATAATTATTCATATGTATCACTCTCTAGCCTCTGATTTGACTTGACATTGATTTGGAATTTGAGCTCAGGTTTATATATGGCTAGATTCACAGTCACGGATGACAAACCCCTACCCTGTATTTCAGAGGACATAGTTCAAATAGTGTAAATTTTCCTCAGTCTTTTGGAGACCTACAGATTTGAAGGTGGGCGAGTTCATAAAATGTCACCAAAACTGCTGGGAATAAAAGGATCTTAGAGGTGCCCTAACCATGAGCAGCAGTAAGCAAGACTTTGGAAAACTTCCTCTGTGTAAGACACAAACGCCCTTTCTCCCGTCATTCATGGCACCTTAGAACCTCGCAGGATATTACCCATTTCTAAACACTTCTGTGGCTAGTAACAATTTTTTTTTTTTTTTTTTTTTTTTTACTGCTTGCTTCAAGCCAAGCATTTAGTACTGTTTAGCGCTATAAATAAGTGTCTCCACTTCTGCTTGCCTTAATGAATAGTTCAATATCAGATAAGTTTGGAGCAGAAAGATAATAAAGCTGAACTTACTTAAAATAATCATTGAGGGGAAAAATACAGACTGCAGAATTGCTCTAGAGCCACAGTGAATTATATCATTCAAGCATCTGAACTGGAGCACCAGGATATTACTGGATTCACTGCATTCACTTTTTAAAAGTATTTATTAACATGCTAACCAGTTGCAATTAGTTGTGTGACTGTGTAGTACGTAGAATAGAAACGTTTGTCATTCCTTACCAATCATCCTCTGCTGATTTGCACCAGAGGAGGCTGGGCCCATCTTATTTTGAAATTCAGAATGAACAACACACATTTGATGGAGATCAGCCACGTTGAAAAGAGCACTAGGACAATTTACATCTCAAATTTAAGCTCTTTAGGAATGAAATTAAGTCTTCTCAGGAAAAGCGGTACAAGGCTGATATAAAATTTGTTTTTAATAGGATTTTAGTGGTATGTTGGGGTTTGTGCTGGCTCCTTGCATGAGTGAGTTTTTTTACATATCCAAAACTCATTAAATGTTCATTGAAAGGATACCTTCCATCCATTTTAATCAGTAAATGTGGAAAACTACTCCAGCTGAATATTGCGTTTACTTTGCATTGCAATCATGTATCAGCAATCTGAAGACCCGCCGCCCTCTGAGATGGCTACAGCTATACATACACCCAACACACCAGAAAGCAGGAAATACAGAGACATGTTGCTGTGTACAGGTGCCATACCCTTCCTTCCAGTATACGTCTGGGGTCTCACTAACAGCTCTTGTGGACTTCTAACATACGGTGGAGACTGGCATTAATAAGCTTAAAACCTATTACAGTTCACTGGCATTAGCTATCTTTCTTAGCAGTAATAAACCACAACAGCAATACTTAACAGCTCAAAATGGCTGGAGAAAGCTTGCACGTGGCTCAGCGTTCAGTGTGGCAGATACATCCCTTCACCGCAGTCCAAGAGGAAAGGCGTTAGTTAAGCTGCTAGCTGGGAGGAGATACAAGGAATGTGTACAGCAGAGGAAAGATCTTGGTTCAGCTACTGCTAAATATAAGATACGCTGAGTTTTAATTGAGTAAGCGATCTGCGAATGTCCGTGTTTAATCAGAGCACTCATACAACTGCCTTGGTGAACTACAGCCCCAATCCTATCGCTGGAGCGGCAACGCTTCGTGCCCGAGGCACGCAAGATGATGGCGGCCCCAACACCCACACATACTGAATGTCGGCTCTGGGATTTCAGTCACGGTCACAACCCTCCCCAGAAAATGGATGAGTGGCAAAGCAGACAGGGACGACTATTCTTTGGTCAGCCAAAGGAGACCAAAACAGGAGACCAAAGAGGAACAAAAGGACTGCGAATGCACAGCATATGGCAATTTATATAGCTACCTGGGCAGTAACTGCTAGATTACAAATGACCAAACCTGCAGTTGCCCACACCCTCTTCCTTTTTTCCCTTGCATCTGAGGTTTCTTATACAAAAAGGAATGCTGCAATTTCAATAGTAAATTTAGAGTGTCAGGCTTAGCAATAGGCTGGCGCGACAAGCTGATGAGAGAACTGCAAAATTCCTCAGCCATATTCCAATTTGAATTTTAGTGAATGACCCCCGGGTTCAGTTTCTAGAGATGATGGCCCCATGCACAGGGGCTGTTTTTTGGAGCATTTTGAGTCTGGAAGCTCCTTAAAGACACAGAGCTGGTGTCAGAGAGACAGAGATGTAGTTACAGCTATGTGCAAGCACCAGTCTGTTTAGCCATGTCACTGGGAGTGAGTGACTGCCAAAGGAAAACTGCAATCTGAGCTCATCTGGGAACTAGATATAAAAGGAAACAGTCCTTTCCCACAGACTTCCAACCTCCCTACTATTCACATGCCCTTCCCTTCAGCTGATACACTATGCTGACAGCTACCGCAGTGGATCTCAATACTAAAAATCATCAGTATAGCGTTTCAAGAGACACACAACCCCCCCAAAAAATCCAAGGAAAAACAAACACACACAC
>VZTL01000897.1:0-53131 GCA_013400535.1 Scopus umbretta
TGGGGCCTGGGATTCCCGAAGGCCGGTCTTGCTACCAAAGACCGAGGTAAAGGTGGATTCAGTACCTCAGCCTTTTCCATGTCCCGTGTCACCAGTTCCCCATCTCATTCAGCAGTGGGCCCACATTTTCCCTAGTCTTCCTTTTGTCACCCATGTACTTGTAGAAGCCCTCCTTGTTGCCTTTGACACCCCTCACCAGATTCAGTTCCATTTGGGCTTTGGCTCTCCTAACATCATCCCTGCATGCTTGGACAGCGTCTTTGTACTCCTCCCATCCCTCCATTCCTACGCATCCTTGCTTCGACCCTCTGTATGCTTCCCTTTTAAGTTTGAGTGGGCTTTCCTTTTTGTGGGCCAGGAGCCCCTAGTTCATCCACACGTTTTTGCCTGACTTCCTGCTCATCAGGATGGAGAGCTCTTGAGCTTGGAGGAGGTGATTGCTGAATATCAGCCAGCTTTCTCAGGCCCATCTTCCCTCCAGAGCCTTCTCCCATGGGACTTTTCTCAGCAAATCTTCGAAGAGGCCTAAGTCTGATCTCTCTCCAGGGTTGTGAGCTTGCGTTTTGCCCTGCTCCCTCCTCTCAGGATCTCCACCATCTGATGGCCACTGCAGCAAAGGTTGACTTCAACCTTCACATCCACGAGTATGCAGCTCAGCAGAGCATCTGTCCTCATTGGCTCCTCTATCATCACTTGGGTCAGGAAGTTGTCATCGGTGCTTTCCAGGACTGAAGTCCTCCATGAGGACAGGGCCTGGGAATTTGAGGCTGCTTCTGTTTGCCTGTACAGGGCTTCATCTGCTTGTTTTTTCTGGTCAGGTAACCTATAGCAGACGCCCATTACAATGTCACCCATACTGCTCTACTCTTTAATCCTTGTGTTGGCTCATCATCCATCCCCAGGTGGAGCTCCAGGCACACCAGCAGCTCCCATGTAAAGGGCAACTCCTGGTCTTCCCAGCCTGTCCTTCATAAAGCGCCTGTATCCCTCCACTGCAAGACTCCAGTCATGGGAGCCATCCCAACAGACCTCTGTGATGCCTGTGGGACTGTGGCCCTGCAACTGCACATACATCTCTTAACTCATCAGGTTTATTCCTCACAGTGCATGTGTTGGTGTACAGGCACTTCAGAGAGGCACCCCACCATACTCATTTCCCCAAAAAGGGTCTGGGGTTTTATTCCATGATGTTGCCTTGTCAGCACTTCCTTGCTTAACATGCAAATGCTTGAGTTTGGCTTAAGCCTTGATTTGTTGATTTTGTGTTCCCTTTTGTTCACATCTCCTCAGCCCCTTTTGCTTGGCAGCCCTGTGCATCACTCTCTCACGGGGCTGCTGCTGACTCTCCCTCCCGCGTCATTCCTAGTTTAAAGCCCGTCTAACCATGTCAGCCATCTGGCTGGCAAAGATGCCTTTGTCCTGCTTAGTGAGGTGGATCCCATCTCTCCCAAGCAGATGTTGATCCTCAAACAAGGTCCCATGGTCATAGAAACCAAAACCCTGTCGCTGACACCGGTTCCTCAAACAGTTGTTGACACAGAGTCTTCACCTCCTCCTCCTCCTCACACCGTTTCACCTCACCAGCAGAGTTGAGGAGAACACCACCTGGACCCCCATACCCTGACTATCACCCCCAGAATGAAAAGTTTGCAGAAGATGCATTTTGTTTTAAAGAGTCTTAGTCGTTTCTAAAAATTATGTTCATGCCCCTCTTTCTTAATGAATAGGTCCACAGCACATCAACAACATCCTTCTGACGTTGCAGGTGGTGGAAATACCAGTCTAACACACTGTTTAATTTGCTTATAACTTGGCCAAACTGTGATAGCCTGGACTGAAATTTATACTTCTTGTTTGAAAAGTTCGGCAAAAGATACTCACTCCCGACAACAAGATGAGAGAAAAATGCTTTGTTTTCCATCATTTGAATTTGTTTTAGGACTTGCCTTTATGAGTTACAGTGACTGTGCTTTTGAATGGGAAGTTGAAATTCAGCTGTGATAGAGGTACGTGTTTTACAGTTCCTATTTGGAGGGAGAACAAAAAGCACACCTCAAAACTACTAGCAATCAAATTTCACCAAGTAATGAATTTCTGAAAAAATATCATTAGTACACAGTCAGTAGAGAAATGATCTGAAAGTGCCGTCTGGAGGTGCACCAAGCATGCTCCAGCTCTTGCCTGCTGTTGGAGTCCCGTGTCTGCCATCCCTGCACGAGCACCACAGGACAGTCCAGCTGGGGGCGGCCGAGGAGGTCACCCTTGCAATAGTAGTTCTTCTGGGGTCATGGTGGCACCAGTCACCGGTGTTTGGAGAGAGGAGACTATCCCGACGGTGCTCTTCCATGTGCCTCCAGCTGCCCAAGTTGTAACAAAGGCAGGAAGCAGAGGACAGCTGGGGAGCATGGGCTTCTCCAAATGCAAGAGCAGGGACTGAAACAGCCAGGGTGAAGACACTTGTCAGAAATGGATGAAATACTGGGGACAGAAGCCAAAGAAAAGTAGCTGAGAGAGAACAGAAAGACCTGGCGATCAGTCTTTCATACCCCTCTGATTTCATACTCCCACGTGCTTTGCCTGCTGCTGCTCCGGCTTCCCAAGTGGAAGGCATCCGAGCTGAAGCCCTGGAGAGCCAGACTGGCTTCTCGCTCCGGTAAGTCAGAGTGGCTCTGTGGGAAAAAAAGCACTATTCCCCAGCCAGGGTTTTTTTTGCTGTTTAACTTTTGGAAGAGAACTGAAACCTGTTCAATAAAAGACAGTAAAGCTGCGAAGTTAAGCAAGGAAAAGTTAAGAAATAGTAGGAATGAGGTTACTTGTAAGCTTGAAGCTCAGCCCCCTTAAGTGTAGGAATAATTATACATTTCTTAATTAGATGATCACATATTCCTCTTCCCACAGGATCCTGCCTTTTTTTCAGCAAATGTGCAGCTCGAGTTATTATTTAATGTGTATTATATAACCCTCAGAGCAGATGCAGAATTATTCATTCCCTTCTTTCTTTGGGATCCTGTGGGGCTTTTACCATTATGTACCTGTGGATCTAAAGCATTCATGAATGTGTTTTATCCAGCATCGTGTGCAAACAGCTGGGATTATCATCTCCATTCTGGGGATGGGGAACAGAGGCCAGGAGAGATTAATGCTACTGTTTTCAAGTATCTGCTGATTCTGGGTAGCTGCCCTGGACATACAGGCGTTTCTTTTCCAGGGTACTTACTGTTTTTACAAGTTGGGTGGGACTTGAGACACCTGCGTGAGGCTGGGACATGTGGCGTAAGAGCATGGGAGCTATTTCATGGAGCTCTTTGATGCCCCTGGCTTCAGGTGAGGTTGCTCCTGCTGATCATGAGCGAGAGATGTCTCGCTGCGGCACCAGGTTGGCCGCCTGGCCTCCTTGAAGGGGCTGGGTTTGATTCCCACCTCTTACCTCTCTGTTTCCCACCGGTGAGCGTAGGTTGTGGTTCATCGTGTCCTGTGAATTTCTCTCCTTCGGTGACTAATCCCTCCCATGCTCTGTGTGGGCATCCCAGGCAGCCAGCTCCATCTTCTGAATCCACCAGGAACCTGCATGAGGTTGCCCAGCTCCTAGAGATCAGATACCTTGCGATTTTTATAACAAGTATCACCCTGAGTCGCGGGGCTGTCTTTTACAGTCCTAGCCTCTGGAGTCCTGTGATAACCTGAAAATCTTTGCTTTCATCTCTTTGTGCAGAACCTGCTTACTCCGTGCTGGCTGCGGACGAGGTGTTGACATGTACTGTTTAAGGCTTAGATACCGAAAGACAGATCAGAAGAGCTAAAATTCATCATTGTTCTAAAAGTTTCATGATTTTAAACCAACCCCAGCGAATCTGGAGTGCTGGGAATTGGCAAAAGTATGCCATAAGAGTTCTAGATTAGATAGGGAAAGCATATTTGATGATTTATGGATCTGAATAACATTTTCTACTTATAAAGTGGCTCTGTAGGGGCCTCAGGCTCTACTGAGAAATCTGAGGGGAAAACAGGAATTCTGAAGATTTTACAGTGGGGATGATGTGCAAGGTGGCTACATTCACCTATCTGTAAACAGGACATACTGATCCATTAGGCTAGTTCAAAGAGCAAATTGATCTAACAAGTTTTGTAATTAGAAAATGTGGTGTTCACCAAAGCAGAAACATTTTGCAGATACAAATCAAGTTCTGTAATTGTATTTTTTGGAAAAAATCGAGATAGCACCTTTCAATAAAGTGGAAAGTTCTGTTTTAACAATTGCAGAAACTAACATTTCAATATAGCATTTCCAAATTATTTCATGTACTGAAATTATTTTATGTAATATAAAAATAATGTTGAAATGTGGGGTTTTTTTTACAGTAAACAGTATTTTTCTGCAGCTATATTTTATTAAATACAGACATCTAGAAATACTCCTTTTTCTTCCCGTTTTAGAAAGACATTTAAAGCTGCAGAAATTCCTTTAAAATGGAAAACTCTGGTCTTCCCAGGTCTAGCTGGACAAGTAAGAGACTTATTTGGCCTTAACCCTGAATTTAAACCATAAATTCTTCAATAATAAAGTGTGCTTTTATACACAGCCTCGTGTAATTTGGACCGTATCTTCACTGCAGCCAGTGCCTGTGTTGATATTGCCATAAAATTGATAATACAGTGATCTACCTACCACAGGCAGGTCATTTAAACTCTCTACTTACCTTCCATTTTGAAAAATTAATGTTATAACATTTATTTACAAAAGCAAGTTTAAAAAGTCAGAAAATCATAAACTAAAAAATGTAGCACTTGATTCAATGAGTCAGTGGAAAAGTGGGCTTGGAATTAAGCCCTAAGGGTATGGTTGGATCTGAACTGCAGAGGATTGACTGATCTTAATTACTTCTACGTTGCATTTTATATGTCAACAGCTACTTCTCAAGTAGCATCTTTAATATTGGATTGAAGGCAGTTTTACAAAATCCAACAAGTTGTCTGGGGGTTTTTTTGGAAGGCTTTTAGTAAGAAAAAACAACTTACACTGACTTTAATGGAAAGTATTGATAGTCTTGTAAATCCTTTCATCTAGAAGGAATCAAAATGGTTTATAGATTAAATATCTGCAGGGTACAGTAGTCAAATGCAAAATGCTGCTCCACCAACCTGTGTCCAGAAACGTTAGTGTAATGACATAAGAGGGAAGTAAAGAATATCTTTTCCATTAAAGCTGTGGAAGGTTATCTTGGAAAATACAAAAAAGTTACTGTGGTAGGAAAGTAACAAAGGCTCCAGAAGTCGTTGTCCCTTGATCTTTATGTTGTCCTGCAGGCATCTTCCAGCCCGCTCGGAGAAATCTGATGTTGAACCTGGAAAAAAAATTTTCCAGTGGACAATTTATGAGGTAATGCTGTGAATTGAGATCACATTCATTAATAATTTTAGGCAAAATAAAATTAACAAAATACTTCAAAATTGTCAACGAATCCGTCTGAATATGTTAAGTGAGTATGTAGGTAGTCAGTACACCTGCTTCACCACAGTATACCTGCTTCAGCATGGCAAATGAAGAACAAACCATCCCCAAATAACCTGTAGCTTGGCAGTATCCTGGGAAGTGTTGGATCGAATTCTCTCTTAGGGCTGCTGTGTTCTACCACATAGAGGATGTGTTTCCAATTTGGTTGAAGTACCTGAGAATTATTGCTTATAAGCAATATTGGATCATTCCAGCTGGAAGGACGTAAAAGGACTGTCAATGATTTCCATCGGGATTTGTGTGTTGTAAAATACTGAAAAACTTATGAGCAAAGTGCTTTTTATTATCTGGCTATCTGTGAGATATGAGGAACCTGATTCCAGGCCAGAGTTGAAAGACACGAACTTGAGAAAAAGCTGCTGCTGAAGAATGAGAATTTCTTTGCTAAGAGATGAAGGTCCTGACCAGCAGACAGTGAAGGAAAAATTCCTGTTGATGAATTGACATCTACAAAGTTTTGATCAGATCCTGAGTGTGTCAAAGACTGGGTAGCTGGCTAGGCTGAAATATATTACTGTTCTACCATGCAAATATGACCTTTAATGAAGAAACTGAGGGCAGAGTTTAGCATGTGCTTGCTAGAGCCATTCTTGGTCCTGCTCGGTGGCTGGGGAGCCTCTGTCGACTCACTGCCCTGGCTCAGCGTCCTGCTACATGTTATCCTGCAGAAGTGGGGTCAGTCCTCTCCATTCCTGTTCTCGGGATGCTCCTTTGTATCGCTGCTGCGGCCAAGGCTTCTTGTGGTGTTTTAGGGGTTAAGGTGAAATAAGACAAATGCACAATAGATGGTGTTATTCCAATGGAGTATAAAGTATATCTGGAAGGACCTTATCAAGATAAGGAATTAGCTCACTAGAGCACTGAATTCTGTAATGACAGTCACACCGGCTTGCTTCCGGATCTTTGTTTATTTACCATTTTAAAAAGACTGGATGACAGCCAGCTGTTGGCTCTGTGAGAAGGCAAAGGAACAAGATGTCTACATTGGCAAAGGACTTCGCAAGTTGTAATTTGTGTTACTGTGACAAACAAGTATAGAACACAGTACCTAAACTTCAACTCAGAAAACCATTCCTCAGCCACATACACACACCACAAACCACACACTCACAAATTCGACTGCACATACAACACAGAGACCACACACAGAGAGAATTGTACCCAGCGCATTCTTTCTTAGGTCACAGGCGAACATGCATTTGCCTGCACTACAAAACAAAAACTCAGATTGGCAGAACCCCTCATCGCCCCCACCCCCCCACACTTGGTCAAGGAAGACAAGGGTGAACTGAGAGTAGCCACAAGAGATCTTTGGGGGGCCTTGATTGCACTAAGGTGGGAAGCTGCAGATTACACCCCAGGCAGAGGCTCACTGTGAGCAGCTCAGCTGAGTACAGCAGTGAGAAGGGTCGAGGTTAAGAAAGTAATGGAGAGCTGCAGAACACACTGCGCTCCCTAGGGGACGCAAGAACAATCTTGTTGCGTCCTCCAGCGTCTCTCTTGGAAATGGTCTTTCCCCTTGCATTTCATGGTTATTTCTGAAGTCATAAGCATTGCCTGCCTTTGTAATATTTTCTAAATTGATAGTCTTGGTATCGCTATGCAAAATATAATGACAGTAAGGCTCAGGACAGTATGAGTGGAAAAGTGTAGCAGGAATGTAAACTGACCTCTGACATCAAACAAATAACACACTTCTCTACCCAGGAGTGTCCTCTACCCATGCACTTTGTAGGAAGCGCATTATATGTAACTGCTATGCCAAGACGAAGAATGCTGTGAAATCCACCTATGCCACTGGATTCTCCTTTTGCCTTTCATGGTAACCGAAGACCGCAGAGTTAGTAAATTCCTTTTCCACTCCCGACTATGCCATCAGCTTTTTTCCTTTCTCGTCCTCAGGGAATTTCATGGAGGAAGTATGTGTCAAAGCAGACTTGGACACTGTGATTCAATTCTCAAGACTGGGGCCTGCTCTTCTGAAACAAGCTTTCTCATTTTTCTCTAGCCTGGTCCCAGTAACTGTAATGTAGCATATGACTGCACATGCCTACAGGGAAAATGGGTTGGGAGATGCATTGAACATAGTCAACTCAAGGTTTTACAGCAAGTCGTTTAAGATTTTTTAAACGTTAAAAGTGGCAAGTGAAGAGGGGAATTGTCTGAGCCTGGGCAAAAGGTTTATAATTAGGGAAGAAAGCACTGGAATAAAGAAAAATTATCATGGCCTGCGGGACAGGTATCAGCAGGCAGATCGCAGAAGGAGGCATGCTGATAGCTAAGTGGTTCGAACTTTGTTCTTAAAAGCCAGTGTCAGACTCGGATGGGGGTGGCAAAAATCCCATTTAATTTAAACCAAAGTTGCATTAAAGCAAACCAGAGCTCCAAAGAATAGATTGCAGAGAGGAATCCAGCTTTGCCAAGTAAGAAGAGAAGTGTCTAAGGTGTGTTCTAATATAGTGCCTTTTCAGTAGGCATTTATAGGACCCTGTGAAATACGTATGCTCCAGGAATGCCTCCCGTCTACGTCGCAACATGAGCTAAATGCTGTTGGACTCACAACAGCTCCCAGCAGACTGACAGCCCAAGAAAGCAAGGCTGCTTTTCTGGGAGGTTGTATTGCACCAGCATGGAAGAGGCTGGATTTGGAGCCTGCTGTCCCGTACTGACACCAGGTGCATTCAGGTAGACTTAACCTAAATGGTTACATGTTAGAGGGGGAGAAGAAGAAATCCATCAAGGGCCAACCATATTAAAAAAACATCCAATCTTGCTTCATCAACAGCAAAAATCAAAGCATTGACCTTTTCTGAATGATTTCTGCCTGACTTAATGCCTATCTGATCATTTACAAGACACTAATTAAAGAGTTACAACATTACCTGCAGCCAGTTTCCTGAAGCGAGGAAACCAGCCAATACTCAAATGATGTTGTTGTCTGCCAGCACATATAGAGGTGCACCGCAGCATGCTGTTGTCCAAAGAGACAGTTTCTCTCCTTTGCCTGAGAGCTTCGAGATGCTTCTTGGAGCCATTTTGCTAGTTCTGGCTGCGGGTTAAGCCACAAAACTATAATGCTCTGAGACTGTCTCTCAGGATGCATTTTGGCCCTTTTTATAAAGCCCTGTTTTAAAGTAAACTTTGGGAGCATTGTGGGTTTTTTAAACCAAAAGCCTTGCTTCATAATAAAAAAAATCAAAATTCTTTGCTTTCAAAATGCTGAAATACAATACTTGGCTTTTCTGCATTTTCTTCTTTCTTTAGCCATGACTTCTCCCCAAATATGGCCTGAGCTTGCCATTACACAAGTGCTGTGTTTCTCAGTTAAACCATTCCAAAAGCCCTCTCTGCGTGTCCCTTGCCGGTGCACTGCTGTTCCACACAATATGAAGTGCTGTGTGGTGCACGAGGGACCCTGGCTGACAGAAGCAATTCCACTTTCCTGCCCTAGCCTCTCATGAGGTGATTACAAAATTTTGCAGGTGAATCCCAGCCAGCCTCATGAACATGAGAGGGATGTTCCCCTTCACTCCACCTCACTGCATCAAGAAGATGTGAGGTGGTGATGGAATTTACCTTCCTCTGAAAACATGACGTATTCAGCATTGTCTACATATTCAGCATTGTCTGAAGTAATAAAAAGCAAGCCCCTTCCTATTAAAGCAAATTCCCATTCCCCGGCTCTACACAGCTAGCCCTTTTCCTTACTCCCACCCAGGAATTTCTGAACTCACACAGGAGTCCTGTGAGGAGAATCATCACATGCAGAAAGGCTGCTACACTGCCTGCACCTTCTCCCTTCTGAGCCAAAAAAATATATTTTTTTTTTCACCAGTAACCCAATATGATATATCTGTGCTGAAAAGCTAACAGGGAATCAAAGAGATTTGAAATGGAAAGAAAGACAAACCTTCTAAGGCCAGCAGAAACAACGGTTTTATCAAAACTTGTAGCTCTTAAATAAATAGAGTAAAACAGAAACAGGTTTATTCAAGGTCCAGCGATGAGTCTATTCAGTCGCAGCCAGTAGATGGCAGTAAAAGATGGGGAATAACAAAGATTAAACCTGTAATTGGGAAACAGCAGGCGGGTTGGCATTTCGGTGCAGAGACTTCACTAACCTGGGGCCATACTCTGTTAGCACTAAGTTTAGAAAGGCATGGTTTCTTGGAGACCCATTTTTTATTTATGCTTTGTGCCTTTCCCTTAGGTTCTTTGCACACGCAAGAAATGACAACATATCTGTACGACAAATTTCTGTTTTCACAATGTAACCCCCACAAGTAACATTTCCTAAAGAAGTCTTGCAAGCACAATGCCTGATTCGTAAGCAGGGTCATGCACAAGCTGCTGGAAGTCAGCTCCCCCTCAGTGAAGGCCCAGTAACTGCTGGGTATGACCCAGCAACTGAATAGCAGCTCATGGAGAAAGGGAAGACTACAGCCAGCTGACATGCAGGGAGCCAGCTGAAGTAACCCAGAGCCCGTTTGTCCGCAGTCAGCATTTGGATTAGCAAATGGAACATGGCAAAGAAAAACCATCCCAGGACCTTGAACGAGTGTAGTGGTCAAAGCCCAAGCTGTGCACTTTAATACAAAGCAAAACCTCGTGCAGCAGAATACTGTGTAGTCCTGCATTGTGAGAGCTGAATGAAATGCTCAGCATTGTAGTTCGCATTAGTTGGGAGGCCACTGCAACAACTGAGCGCTTCCCACCAGGGCGGTAAGGAACATGACTCTCATCTGTCACGCTCAGAGGGATGAAACATAGGAGCAAAGTTTGGAGGGAGTCCTGGGACCCTGACTTCGCATGCATCGTCATCATATTGTATCTTTAGGAAATGTATTAAGCTCCATCCCAAAACTAGTTTGTTCTCCTCTTCTTCCCACTCCCATAAATGCCCTCTCATGATCACCTGTAGTATGACATATACCATAGTTCTATAAACCGCAATGAACATAAAGACAATTATTATTATATAATATATAAAATAGAGAATTAATATAATTACTGCAATTAAAATACATTTTAAAGTCTAAATATAAACAATAAAATGCCCAGTTCACACTGGAAGCAGGTTGATTTTTCACAGAAAATGGCTTCCAACAAGTGAAAAAATAATTCAGAGTCCTTCAAAATCTAAAACTTTTTCAGCAGGTAAAACTTTTCAAAGAAACTTTTCCAGTGAAAACAGAAGCATTAATTCCACTGAAAAGTGGTCTCAGGGGAAAGCCGCTTAATCACAAGCTATATGTTACACATAGAGGAAATAGCATCCTTAGCTGAGTCACCAGCAACCACAAAGACTCCTGGATTTTGTATTCTGGTCCTGTCCCTGCTGAGAGTGAGAGATCCCTCATGTCACAGCCCTAGGAAGGTTTAAATTAAACCAACCTCACACACACTGTGTGAGGCCGAACTTAATGGTTTCTGCCTGACGCCCTAGAGGGATATGTGTTCTCTGAAGACACTTCAACAAGACCCTTTGGTAAGTCCCAGTTTGTTTGAATTTATCCTTGAAATGTACTATTGTTCCTTTTCCTCTCCTTTTCAAATCCATCACCATTTTAGAATCATACAAAAATTTATGTGGGAAGAAGGTCATCTAGTCCCGCTCCTTGCTTAAAGCAGGGCTAACTTCAAAGTTTGATAAAGTCACTCAGGTGTTCTTGTAGAGCTGAGAAATCTAATAAAATCCTGTAACTAGGACAACTGAAAAGCTCATTGAATGGCAAGGAAACTCTTTGTCATGGTATTTCTTTAAACCAGAGCAGAAGGCTGACACACTGTTATCATACAAGAGTTAAGTGGCCCCTGCTACAGAGTTTGTAAAGAACTAGTATCAACTGCACATGTGATTCCCATTCCTGTTTTGTATTAAGTAGGACTATCACTTTGCATCATGCTTATATAAAATATAAGTTGCAGTGTATAAACCAGTAATGCACTGAGATACCCAGACAGGTATTTACTGCCAGTAGTGACTTGTCTACTGTTTAATGCCGTGCTGGCTGTTACCAGGTTCTGTTCACTGGTGGGCAAGTGGCTTTACCTTGCCAGGTGCTTTCTGAAGTTAACTTTGGGGATCAGCAGTCCTGTGGAGACGTGTTAAAAGTGAATACCAGATTAAGGTATGAATCATGGGGAAACCCTTGTGGCATTGGGCTACAAGGTTTGCACTTGAATAGGACCTGCCTGGGGATAACTTGACAGTGCTGTGAAAGCAATACCTGGGACAAGGATTTTGACTGAATGGTAAATCCTAGCCTTAGGGATGTGTAAATGGCTGGACAGCTGCAGGAAACAGATATTGAAACTTCCTGGTTTTGATCTACATTTATATGTAAACTGAGTAAACATACTTCTGAAATTTCTCTACACACAGAGCCATTCAAGACTTCTGAGCTCTGCAGGCAAAGTCAGTTTTGTCTTCCCACAATAAGGTGCAAAAACCAGACTGTTCCCGACTGGGAAGTAGAATGGGGAGGGGAAGAAGCAGAGCTGGAATGGAACGTTGGGGAGGGAACCCAGCAGGGCTTGGGGAGGGTGGCATCTGCTTCCCACTGGCACAATCCTCCTGGAAGCTGCTCCCAAGCCCACCCACGGTCTTCCCGTGCTGCAGTAGAGGCGAGGGCCTTGGCTATCGCCACTCCTGTGCACATAGTAAATGCATTGTCAGCATCTGAATGTGGTAAATGCTTCATTTCCTTATTTTTATTTTAGTGCTTGTTTGCTGTACAGGACAATTTGAGAGTGGCTGGTGAGCAGCAAGGCATTGCATTCCTATGTGTGAGGGAATCTACACAGGAGTGCAGGACCATCTCCCCAGGATCCAGCCTTCCAAGTGCAAGATTCACGGGTAGGCAAGGCTGTTCCTCCAGTAAGCTCCAGCAAGCAGGGTGTGAGCTGGTGAAATAGGATGCTGGGAACCTCCGATGATCAGGTTTAGCCAGATGTTCCTTGGCTCTCCTTCCGAGAGCAGAAATCCCAAGAACCTTTGGGAAGGTTGTTGCTCCCCTGGGGGTGCAATTCTCTGTATGAATTTACTACATCACGATATTTTCATCAAGATTTAGGCTTTCACTTAGAAAAAGTGTTATCTAGAAAAAGTGGTTTCCAAATGTTCTTTCTGAAAAGAAGACACAGGGATCCCATGAAGAACCGTATTGTTCCTCTGAAAAAGGAGCATGGATGGGTCCACTTGATTGAACAGACGCATGTACTTTCATTGGTGATGGCCTACTATTTCTGAGACAACTCCAAGGGTTTGGCAGACACTACACAGGATCTGCAGGAGACCTTCTCCCTTCTGGGGACACAATTGGAGGCTAGAAGGAAGACCTAGGGCATATAAGTTGGCTCTAGATATTCACGTTTTGTCAACCCACCAGTAAAATCTCTGTGCTGAATGGCTGACGGCTTTTCCATTCCGTCAGGAGGTCTTCAGGAATCAGTTTGCTTCTTTAAGAAATGAACAATTTGGCAGCAATTTTGTCCCCAAGGGGCTTTGTGCTGGCCACTATCTCTACTTCTAGCCTCTGTCTGGCTTCAACCAGGCAGTACGTTGCAGCCAGCCACCTGACCATTGTTGCTGTCTCTCTGGCAGCCATGGGACGGTCAAGTTCAGGTGGCCACCTAGAAGACTGAAGGCTGGGCTGTGAGCCTTGATGTATATTGTTCCATACTTTAGGTATCTGTAGGAACCCCACTAACTGCTCTGGGCTGTCTGTCCCTTTGCTGCAGTCATGACCCAGACGCTTGTACCTGAGTAGAAGCAGGTAAGCTCCCAGTGACCCACGCAGGTAGGAGCCAGAGCAAAAATGGAAACAGAGGAGAGAAAGGGGAGATTGGAAACGTCAGAAGAAATTTCCTCCATGTGCATGCCATGCAATGATCTGTTTGGTAACTACCACACCCTGCTACGTTCTACAGCTATTTTTATCTGATGACACTTCTGTGCTGACTCATCCCAGTACGCATCTTCTGACACACACCTATGAACCACCAGGCAAAATATCCACCCATACTAGTGCTTTATCTCCAAACCCACTGTTCTCTTTCCTATAATGCAGCAGTGCTTTAAAGCATGAAAGGAACATAACAAGCCTTGTTTTTAACAAGACCCAATGACATGCATGTACTTTGTCATCACAGCACCGCGGTATTATCCACCAGCTCCCTCGATAATTAAGATGTGCTCCAATATTCTTAAAACGACAGTTAATGTGAGTAATATTGTTATTATCTGGAAGAAGTGGACTTCTGTAGCACAGCCAATATGGTCCTAAACCATAGCTCAGCAACAACAGGTCACAGCAGTAACTTCAGGTTTGTGTACTGCAAGTCTTAGTGTTAGGAACAGCAGTTGGGCTGAGAGGAAAATACCTCACAAAGCCTGAAAGTGATCTGGCAAAATTATCTCACATTCAGTAAAATCATACTTGAACTATCTTCCCTCCACCAGATGTCAGTGCAGAGTTCCTCCCTCCTGGGCCTGATTCACTCCTATTTAAAAAGGCCACTAATGGTGGTGGACTTCCTACATTTACATATGTAAATTGCCCAGCCTGATGTTCCTGAGTGTCAGAACTGATCAGAGTTGGTTCAATGGAATCATATTGCCTGAGATATCATTTTGCTTGTAGTTATGTTTGGTTTATTCAGATGACAGCATCCTTTCTATCACCAAAGAAACTGCGACAGAATTGCTTCCACTGATAAACCCTTCTGACTCCAATTTCTTTCTATCACTGTTACCTGCTAGTACCTGCTGTCACTGTTATATAGCTTGTTTTATGTGGTTGCCAAAAATATTCTTTTTCTGCAACTACAGTCTCCAGGTACAGACAGGAAATAATTGACTAGTTCACTCCCTAGTCATCTTCTGTGTGATAGACCATCTTCTTCAGTGGTCCCTGAACACCCCAGCCAAGAGGGATCCTCTATGCTCCCCACTTCCTGTCTGTGCTTTTCACTAAATCCCATTTCATACACTCTCTAGCAACTACAGTTTCCCTGTGCTGAGCCATACTTCCACTAACTTTCTGGTTTGGTGGCATTTATATGCTAGGATTTTGGACGACAAGAGTTTTTTTTCATCTCAGGTAAAGGAAGAAACAAGCAAAAGCAGTTAGACCCTTCTGCAACAGGCAGGTGACAGTAAGAGGTGAGATGAAGAAGTTGGGAGTCTGGGATGTGTTAAGTGATGCACCCAGAAGAAAAGGAATGAATTCTACCACTTGTCATCCTGCTGATCCACTTTCCTAGCTACCAAGCCTTCCACACCTTAGATTAAATCTTCTCAACTACTCAAGCCCTACAACCTAGCCTCTGGACTTGGATGAGTCCTGTAAGTCTCAGGAAAACTTTCTCTTACATATATCCTTCAGCTGATACCCAGCTGGAAAAAGCAAATGACTCCCCTGCTGTGAAACAATGACATAGTCGAGTTTGAATTGTGAACATAGATAANATATCACAGCCTCGGTTCATAATTTCTTTGCCTGGGAATGCTTCAGAGACAATCCAATGAGGTTAGTACTTGATTCCTGCAGGGCTCGAGAGCAACCTAATAAATTTAATTATGGGCTCAGTAAAACCCTGCTCCCAGGTGTATCATCAATTTTTCTCATGACTCATGTAGTGGTCATCACTGACTAAACCACTGTGCCAGCTGAAAAATAAAGTGTAATTGGTAAGTCTTTTTCACTTCCATTTTTTTCCCCTAATTTATTATTGCTCAGCTTCTTTCTTTTGTCTTCACTGACTTCCGCTTCCTGAACCCATGAGAAACATAGAAACTAGAGTCAGAATAAGTCAAACATACTGCTTATCATCCTTTTCACTTCACATGCTGCAGTCCTGACATATACAAAAGTGTCACTGGCTTAAACAGGATCAGACCTACCTTGTAAAGTGGTGCTTCTCAGACAGAAGACTGCCAAGTATCAATTCCGCCTGGCGGTCCAAACTAAAGTCGTGAATTGAAATGAGAAGGATTGATCTTATGAGAAGATCACATTAGAAGTCATCTCCTTGGGAATGATTCCCCATATTATTTTCAGTTTTAACACTTTTTTTCCCTGGAAATTAAGAGATTCAGTGGATGCAGCCATACCTCTTATCACTGAGAAGCCATCCAGACACTTCAGTGTTGATGCCAGCTTGAAATAGTCTACTTAAACCCCCAAATAATCAGACATGTTTTCTGTATCACATGTGCTGTCTTTCCTGAGATAACAACAACATAAAAGAATGGATGCAAAACCTACCAGCAAGCATCTGTTTCCCTTCATTTACCATTATTCTGAAAGCTCTGAAATGATCATCTTGTGGGAAGCAGAAACATGAATTACTGGTAAAAGAGGTTCAGTCCAGGTCACTAGCACTTCACTGTGTTCTTCACCTTGTGATCACTCTAACAAACAGGTCTCCTGGCTGCAACAGCAAAGCTTGTGTTTTGCACTTCTTTCTAGCCCCACAGAGGGCACCTACGTGGCCTTCCTCACACGTCTCCCAAATGAATCCCTCCAGGCAACAAAACTACATGTGGCATCTGAAAGGCTTCTCATCTCAGAAGTCTGTCTTCAGCACGAGGAAGGTCCAGCACCCACATTTCCATCCATGCTTCTTCCACAGTCCTCCTCCTTCCTCTCTTAAATGTTCAACCATGTTCTGTGGAGATGATGGAGACTGAGAAGGCAACCGTAAGTGCTGTGCAAATGCCTGCTACGCAGTGTGTGAAACCTTACTTTCAATGCATAGGTGCAGAGTCCAGAAGGAGCTATATGAGAATGCTCTGGAGATCAGTTTGTCCTCTTGAGCTTCACGGGGGATTAACAAGATACTCACTTTAAATAATGCTGTAGATAGGGAAAAAAAACAAAACAAACAAACAAACAAACAAAAAAAACCAAACAAAAAAAAACCCCAAACCACAAACCCAAACTATTAAAAAGCTCTGAATTTAAAGAACATTTTCCAAGCTGTATGTTTACATGATATTGTGAATGAACTCACACAAAGCTGGCAACAAGGTGCCAACTTTATAGTCCCTAGAAACTCTCTTTTGCCCCACATGATTATAGAACCATTTGCTACTCAGCCATTTCTCCTATTTTTTCATTGCTCTTTTTTTGGACAGGCAAAGATACAGCATATAGTGGGTTTCTTCTGGAATTTAGATACTTATTTAATCAAGAGTAAAGTGAGGCTTACTGTTTCACAGGAATTGAAAACCAACAGCTGAAAACTTTCTAAATTTCTCTTAAAAAAAATCATTACTGCCCTGTACTAACAAGCCTTTACATTAATTATACTTCTCGGCTCACTTTAGCAATGAGGAAAAGGGTTTGCCATACCTAAAAGCATTCCTTCAGGATATAGTTTCAAACATTCAGCTAGACAAGAGACAAGGAGAATCGCTAAGGGCAGTCTCTGAACAGCTTCACTTCTGTTCTTGCACTGAAACTGGTGCCTTCAGTTTCTTTGCAACTACAGCGAGGAGTCTAAGTATACAGAGGCTTCCACCAGTGGAGGGCAGCAGCAGCTGTGCCTTAACACAACAACAGTTACTTGAAAATTGGCTGAAAAATCTTTAGAATTTGCAGTTCAGCCTCAGGACACTGAGAAATAGATTAGTACAGTGAATGATTATTTTAAAATATGTTTATGTTTTCAATTTATTAACAAAAATTATAGTAACTGATTTCAAGTAAAGAGAAAGATCAACCTAGCAAAAATACTAATAAAGATAGGAATGTAAGTTCCAAATAATTTTGGCACCTAACAGAAAGTGAGATTTACAATTACAATAACAAATGTCAGTAATGCCATCACCCTTGGGAGAACAGATCCAAGCTTGAATCAGTGCAAAAAACATAGACAGTCTGAGCAGTCTTTGACATAGCTGCAGTAAAATGCGATTCTTCAAGTATTCCTGTGTAGAGTGGGTAAATGTCACAGTAGAACACAAAGCTGGGACTGGCATTTCGGACACCCTAATGGCTGCTTCTTGCAATGCATCATGGAAACCAAAAGATGGAAGAAAACTTCTGCAATTTTGAGAAATGCTTAGGACATGCTTCAAACAAACTATCATCACTGAAGAGCCACTCTGGAGTAATGACTACAGGGTACTCAAATTCAGCATCACTCCAAAATCCTCTACACTGATGTTGGCTTTCAGGAAGAACTGCAGAGAGGAGGTACAATGTTATTAATACTATCAACTAAAGTGATAAAATACTTGAAAAGTACCATGGGCATTTTTGAAAAACAATCAGAGCAAGGCTCAAGGAAAATATTTCAAAAATACTCTTTTCTAATTTTTTCCTTCTTAAAGTATGGAAGGCCAAGCACCCCAGTAAAGTAGAAATAAGCAACAAGCAATCATAATTATAGCAATAGTAATAAGCAATCCTGCAAAAAGTTTAAAACCTCTCCAAGCAAACAAAGTAGAAAATAATGCATACTTTGTCAAATAGGTTACAAAAACACAATTAAAATCTGGTGGGAGAAAAATGCAGAAAAACCTTCCCCATGGCATAGAAATTACCTGATTTTTTTTTTTTCCCCAAGTTTAAGAGTCAGGAATCTGAGAGTCTGTAAGGCAAATTGACTATGCTTTTTTAAAGAAAACATTCCAAAAAAAGAAAAAAATGTGGCCAAAATAAAGCAAAGAAACTCTTGGCCTGTATTGTGGAGAAGGTTAAAGAGGCTCCTACAGCAGAACTTCTCTTACTGAGGGAGGCAACAGGAGACCTATCTCAAACTGAAGCATTAGTTGATGAGATTTTTATATGATGCAGGGAGAAGAGCTAACATGGACTTTTAACATGGGAAATCATGACCCATCAGTATACTGGAATTCTCTGTATATAGGCAAGAGTGATCTGATTTACATCATATTTGTGGATGTTTTAAAATGCTTAGAAGGAAATCTCTTGGAGTGCCCTAAAGAGAAGACGAATGCTAAAAAAAAAGTCCTTTTCTGTATCATTGTCGAGTTAAAAGTAAGAAATAAACAGCAGAAATAAATTGTTCACTTTCGCAAAGGAAGAAACTGACTGCTTATGTCCTAAAAGGAATTTTGCTATAGCCTGTTGTGTTTTACATGTTCATGAATGATCTTGAAAAATGGGTACAGGGGAGGGTAAAAAATCTACTGCTACTGAATTCTTTAGGACCATAAAACCAAAAGCACACTGTGAAGAGCTGAGAAATGCTGAGTAACTAGGCAATGAAACAGCAGATATTTATTCATTCATTCTTTATTGAAAAATGCAGAGATGCTCATCAAGAAAAAAAGTCATACACTGATCATCTGTGAACTAGCTGTGGCCAGCTGGAAAAAAGATACAGGTCTAAAAACACTTGTATTGTAGGGATAGTACAGGACATTTCTGGTTAGCAATGTTAGCATGTATTAATTCATCAGGTGGCAGGGCCAAAATAAACAAGAGCAGGAACTTTTCCTATGTTGTTAAATTAAATTGTCAAACCTGTGTTTACCAGATGTTGTACAACCCCAAAACTTTCACAAGAGTGATTCACACAAAAGAATGAGATAAATTCCTGAAACTCCTGGGAGGATTAGTAGGCACTAATATGCAAATCTTGATATAGAAGGTCACTAATGAACAGATTGCTGAAAGCTGGGAAGTAGGACCAGAGATAGTATCAGCACATAATTGCCCCGTTCCTATTTTCTTCCCTCCGTATCTGCTTTTGGCCACCAAGAGAGCATACCAACAGGGTAGGTAGATCTACTATCTGCCCTTGTACACAGCCTGTCGTATAGCAAAAGTACATTACCACTGATAGATATGGACCAGTTGAGTGAAAATGCAGCCCTGAATGATGAATGTCATCACCAACTCAAAGCACAGAACCCCATCCAAAAGAGACTTTTTCTAAGATTTAATTAAAGCCTATCCACTGATGACAGTGAATTTGTGAAGATGTTTGCCACTCATTTAACAGAGGGACAGTGAAACTTGGAGCATGTGAAAGCCTGAGTTTTAGAAATGCTTACATCACAGATTCAGGGGGAATATTTGGTGATTTGCACATCCAAAGACAAAGCCAACAGATCTGTCACAGAACCTGTGACAGCCTTTATTCACAGCCACCAAGACCATGCAGTGTAGCAGCATCTTGGCATCTTAAAAGACTTTACTATCTTCTTCCATATTCTATCTGCCTATCCATTCCTCTTCTGCTGCTCTTCCTAAAGAGGATGAAATTCTCTTACGGCTTGAAACACTTACTTATTCAGCCTGCAGCCCCAAAGGCTTTCTCTTGTGTGTAATCTCTTTTAGTCCTTTTTGCTATCTAGAAGCACAATTCAGTTCGTCCTCATGTAGCTTTCAGCCTGGGATGGCAGCTAGGAATTAGCAGCACAGAAAAGCCATACTAGAATACCAAGTCAGATGGGGCACTGGAGAAGGCAGGTCAGGCAATGCTCTTCAGGGTCCCAACATATTTAATCTGTGTCTAGGGAGCTGAAGTGATCACTATTTTGGTGGTATACAAGAAGCCAATCATGCCGCATCGGCCAGAGCTGTAGCTTTCCATGCCCATTCATCTTTGACTTGCCCAGCTGGCCAGGAAAAGAATGATGAGATAGACTAAAAAATGAAGTGATTTTCTGAAGGCTTTCCACAGAGCTTTTAAAAGCAATTTTTGTTTTGTTTTTACGAGTTTATTGTATTTCAAATGTGGGGCTTTATATGGCCCATTTTGTTGCTCTTCAAGAATCAGCAGAAGTATTTTCAGCCCACAACACATTGTTATCACACCTAGCAAAGGTGTGGACAGAACATCTTTTTCTGCTTGCAGGGAACATGACCTTTAAGCCCAGCCAAGCAGCCAGGGTTCTCTATCTCTTGGTCCTCTTACTAAAGAGTAAAATTAAGGCACTACAGCATGGCAGTGCAAACTGACAGTGATTTATTGCAATCCAGATTCTAACAATAATGCAAAGAGGATTCAAAGTAAATTTCACAAAATTATTCCTACCCTACAAAACATATTCTGTACTTTAGAAATCATATGTTCCTGTGATGAAGCTGAAATCACCAGCTGATGACCAGGTTTCTTCACTCTGCACATCTCTTTCTATAATGGAAGAGAAGAGTTAGATATCAAATCATGAGGTCCTGAGGTAGCTCAGCTCTCAACTGTCCCAGCGTGATGTAACACTTAAGGGACTGATCCATCTGTGGGAGACACTATGGGTATCTGCTAATCCCCTTTGCCTTACTGTCTCATAACAAACATTCTTTAAAAAGATGTACAGATAAAATACATAGCTATCTTACTTTCGATACCTACAAAAAGTGTTCACTTACAAGGCTGATCTTTTCCTCCAGCATTTTCCTCTCCGTAGATGGATCCCTCTGCAACAAGACATCAGAAGGGTCACACCTGCTGGACATTGCCCCCCTACACACACCCAGTGAAGATAACAATACAGCCCCATGCCTTGATCTGCCAAGCAGGACACAGTGATGCCCGAGGGGGTTGGTACAGATCAGGATAGTTGCAAAAGAACACTGAAGGGGAAGCACAAAAACAGGATGCTCTGGATGAGCCCAGGCTGCCTTTTCAATTAAAAGGGCTTATTACCTAAAAAAGCAGCCATGCAACAAGCAATCCTAGGTAATTTTAATCTACCCATAGACACCTTATGCTTTTCTTTCCATCCAAACACATCACCCTCAGAAGCAGATATAACCCTACATTTTAAAATGAAGATTTAGATCCAGTTGCAGATCTAGACATGTCCAATCACTAATGAGCCAGGCCCTAGATATGAACTCAAAGAAGGCAGCAACTTCTGCCCTTCCTTGTGCACATACAACTTCTTAAACTAGCAGTGGAGAAAGTTGCTTTTTTTTTTTTAACTAGGCAACTGAGTACCGTGTCTAGATCACGAAGATCTGGGATCTCCAAGAACACAGATAAGGTAACATATGTATAAAAAGAAGAGTGGGATTTTCACTGTAGAGGAGCAGGAAGAAAAAAAGAAAAAAAAAAAAGAATAGAAATGAAAACTCACGTGGATCCCCAATCGCACATCCTTCATTCAAACTGATGCTGTTCTCAACTGCTGGCATAAGGAAAAGATGTTAAAGAAACAAAAGACAAGCAAAATCCAAAACAATTTTTAAAAAGCCAGTTCTTTTTAACAAATCACTCTACAATTCAGTTGGTCTTTCTGCTTCTAAATGGATATGAGGTACCCAAAAGAAAGCGATCCAAAAGCCAAGCAGTGTTGGTAACTGGCACACTCCCTGGACTGCCTGCCACTGGCATACAGGACCTGATGCCTCTCCAAATACACTTTGTTTGCAGGGAAGAAGGAAGATGCAGCTATGATGTCCTATAATGGTAAAATCAGGAATCCTGGGATTGCTGTGCATTGGCCGCATACCTTGCAATGTTTGGTTTTTTTCTCTGGAGATAACCCACATCTTAATTGTTGATGCTTTATCATGGTTTACCTTGTCCTGAATTTAGATCAGAATCCTAGCGCCACCAGGAGGCCTCCATATGTGATGTTAAGACAACTGCTTATTATTTATATTACCAGAATACGGGGTACGCTCATTATGAACCATGGAGCTATTTTTTTAGGCACTATTGTTTAATATCACAGCAAAAATACCTATCCTTGCCATGTTTTCCTCAGAAAAGAGTTACAGGCCTCATTAATATCTTTATTAAGTTATTGAGGCAAAACCTACTGCTTGATGCTCCCTCAGTGTAAAGAAATTTCTGTGGATTTAAAAAAGTCCCCACAATCACAAGTGCTCTCTGCAGCATTTTCATCCTTATAGTTTTTTAGAATGTGCCTGAAAAATAAAATTTTCACATAGTGTAATAAAGACACAAACATCACCATTTATAAGCTAAACAAATATAGAGAGGAAACTTCTTACGTGTTCTCTTCTGCACATACTGTTCAGTAGAGATGATGCTGGGCTCCCCTACAGAAAAAGGAAAATCAGTACTCTATGGAAATGTACATTTTGCATCCTTTTCAGCAAAACTCTTTGTAAATTGCCACCGTGGGGTAGTGTAGGGCTGGCTGCACTAAGCAGAGGAAGCAGAAGTAGCAAGCTAGCTGAATTTCCTGCACCCCCTCCCAGTGATATTGGTAACTGATATCCGGTAAGTTTTTCATGCAAAGCCGGCTGTTCATCTCATACATAAAACAGACTGTGCTATTTTTGCCTTCTTAAAATAAGTGTTCACAGATGCTTTTTCCCTTTGCTTATGTTTTCTATACATAACTTGTATCTGCTGCAGACTTGAAGAATCTATGACGAGAATAAAGATTAGTAAAATACTGACAGTACAACAGACAAAAAATGAAAAATGTGCCAAATTAGAAGGGTATTTGGATACTGTTAAACAGGGGTTTACGGTTCTACTTACATTTATTTCATTTCCATAGTATATTTACAGCTGGAGAAAGGAAATGGATAAGAACTTAGCTATTTCTCCTATTTCTAGCATAATATAGCATACTAAAACTAACTACCTCCTGAGACCTCCCAGAAATTCTCTGACTAAACTAGGAGACCAGGTATGACATTTTTAATATTTTTAGGATGATGAAAAAAGCCAGAAACAATAAAAACCCTCAGTCTTTCTGCCTCTCATTATACTTCGCTAAGGAATAGGCTAAGAAGCCAGTATCCAGGCAACAACCATAAAATTTTCCTTCTTCTCTCTACAGGCCATCACACACTGTAGGAATCCAAGGCATGTGTGAGAGAGGGGAACTGTAAGGCTGTTGGCTGAAGACATTTTCAGGCAGAAGAGTAAAAGAAACAGAACTCCTTGGACGTACCAGTCATGTAGTCTTCCTCTGTGATAGAGTTGTATTCAACTACTTAAAAAAAATACATAATTATTAAAAATAATATTGACATATTTTAAAAGGCAAAGTTTTCTAAAGGCTTTAGAACAAACCTCAGCCCATGAGAAATGCACTGAGGTTCAAGTTTTATTCTGTGGAAGAACCACTCAAGCCAGATGTAGAAGAGAAAGAGGAAGACAACGGGATCTTGATCCACCAGCCTCTTCTCCCCATCACCCCAACCCCTCTTGAAATCCATACTACCAGGGTAAGAGTATTAAATATTTTACTTGCTACAGAGCAGATTGAAAAGCAATATTGCTGGTGGGAGCTAAAACCCTCAGGCTTCTGCCTCAAAAGGCATTCATTTCCCACAGCATGCAAAAGAAGCCGTGAGCACGCTGACCAACTGTGAATGTTTTGGATTTCCCCTGGCTTGTGGATCCAGGACATGAGAGAAGTTTTGGGGTTGTGCTACACAAGCACAAATGCAAGAGCAAGGGCAGGAGAGCCATAGTCAGGGGCTAGATGAGCAAGATTTGTGAAGGCTGCATGAGAACACAAATAAACATGAATTCTATGAAGCAGAAGAGTAACCACTGAAGAATCAAGGTCATGGAAAAGCTGAATTCAGAGCTATTTTGTTGGCATGGCAATTTGCTAAGTTTAATAATACACCCGACCTATTTCATATGGAATATTGTGTCTTCTTGGCGTGCTTTTTTAATCAGATGTTGAAAAGAAAGAAGATAACCAGTGGCAGAGGATGCTGCAGTAAGGGAGGTGTGGAGGGAAGACAGAGCTGGCACGGCAAAAGGAGTGTAAGTCAAAACTAGAGGTATACTGGCAGTATCATTAAAGAAAGAAAATTTAATAGGAGTAAGGCCTTCAAAATTAAGCACAGAGGAGTCTGGTGGTAAAGAGAGAAAGCAATCTAAAGAGCATTAATTGGTAACTTAGGTTGAAGATACCTTTCCCACAGTTTTCTGGTATGAAAACATATGAAACCGCTTGGGGTCCCAAAGCAAAATCTACCCACCTTTAACAGTCTGGATCTTAATCTCTCTGTGGCCCCTGCAACCTCCCACACAACGGCAGCTACAGCCTTTCATGCAGGAATCACAAGGCTGTATATCACAGTAACAAGAGTTAGGTACTTTAAAAGTAGTAAGACTGACTTACTGTATTCACTCCTCCTGCCTCTGCTTCCACTGCTGGTCACTTCACCTGCAGCAATGAATACAAGAGAGTACATTTAGGCCAGCCATGCTCTATTAGCTGCTTTCCAACACCCACAAACCCTTAGGCACATGTGCTTGGCTGCTGGGCTGTGTGCCCATGGAGCAAGGTCAAAACATCTGGGCTACTGGGAAAATATGACGTCTAAGAGATGCTCCGCTGCATCACTGGTATTGCAGCAGCAATGCCAGCAATGCTCTGCGATAACCTTTGGCTCCTTCTTGTTCTGGACCAGAAAGTGTTCACCTTTCGTTTGTGATGACTGAATTATCTGAGACACTGGTCTGTGAGCCCAGGCTAGACAACTGATCCAAATGGGGAAAAAAATGCAAAAAGAAAAGCTGTGGTTGCAGCTGATGCTCCAATAATCAATCAAGAGCTATAAAGAATCAGACACAGACCGTGGCTAACAGGTAGCCCCTTTCAGAAAACAGAAGGGTCTTGAGCAGGATTCCAAAAGAAAAAATGTAACATGAAATAAACATTTAAGTTGCAGGATATTCACTGAGCTTATCTCCATTTGGGTCAAAGGTGAGTTCAACTAGACAAAAACAAAACATTACAAATGCATATTGCCAGGAATAACTGTTGATTACTGGTATTCTTTTACGTAGGACAGCTGTTTCTTAAAAATGGTTTGAAATCATCTGCTAAGGAGGCATTTCAGTGTAACGTGCCACCTCAGACTAACCTGCAATCACACCAAATGCCAGAAAGGAACAACTGCTGCAGGGTGAAACTGAAGTGTGTCAGCACAAGAACACAAAGTATTTTAAAAAAAAGCCCTAAAACTGCCCTGGAACATACTTGAAATGTATAAATACAGGTGTGGGGGGAGCCCTGGGCTGGGCTAACGGGGGGCTTCAGGGCAGGCGTGCAAAGCCCTGGCATAGCTTTGTGGAAACAAAATTAAAATAGAAATTATGTCTTATTTTAGAATCACTGGCCTCAATGATGCATATATTCTTCACTTTTTAATACCACACTTTAAAACTGAACTAATACACTTTAAAGTAATTTTAATTTACTCCTTAGACCAGTGGCAAACAGAAAAGTAGGCTTATACTTTTTGAAAAGAATTCAGTTTGTCTGACTTCTAATGATTGATCCGGTAGAAATAAGAGATATCAAGGTTAAGAAGGGTTTTGAAGAAAAGAAGGATGACACTAATTCACCTGTTGCCTTTCCAGCTGAGTCTTCGTTGTGAAAGGTGCTATTTAGGAAAGCTAATTAAAGCAGGCAAATTAGTTATATTCTTTCTAGTCTTGTGTACTTGCTAGCGTTAGTCAAAGAGCGAAGTATCAAAGAAAGAGACCCAGACTTCACAAAAAGACCTCTCCCTGTTGTTCTAAAGATTATTTTAAATGCTTGCAAATTTTTTTTTATATTTTCTTATACTTCATTTTTTCCTGACAATTTCTCTAGTGTAGTCATTGACAATGAACACAATAGATAGAGACACAGCTACAGGAAGCTCCTTTTTCTTTTCCTGTGTAAATTTAGAGAAAGTCTTTGATAAAAATTTCTTATTTTGAAAAAAATGAGCAATGTCCAGGTGGACAGCTGAACCATAACAATGTCACCTCTAAAAGAATAAATTTCCTAACAATACAGAAGATGCAGAGTACAGTTAGATTAAACCGAAGGAAAAAGTAACGTAATTACTTATAGCAAACCACCAGAGGGTAATGGAAAACTTTCTTAGAAAAAAGAAGTAGAAGTAGCATTACCAGAGAAATGCATATTGCTATTAATGAATATGTTACAGGTTAGGAATAGAACTACTGCATTTTTTAGAGACCAATTAGGACATCTCAGATATGGACTCACTCCTTTTTTCTGTAGTTATTTCTTCTACAGAAGAGCTGAAATGCAGGATAAACAAAACTATCTTTCATTAAAAACCTATAATACATGTTGGAAAACTGGGAAAAAAAGTCTTTTATTCAAAAACTCACTTTTTTTATAGCGGAAATTCATTATTTCTAAGTGCAAGATTTTAATGTTCTTTTTCCAAACAGGGAACAGAGAAGATCCATAATTTCATAGCTGTGCTTTTCCCTTAATATCACTAACACCATGATATTTTAGAGGCATTAGCACGCTTCCACGGGATCCCACATTTCTAAGAAACTGAATAATGTTGTAATTTAGGTGGAAACTCACCAAATATCTTTGTTATTCCTTCCTCAGTAAAACCTGGTGAAACAAAGAAAGAGAAAGACTCAACAACAGTTGGAAACATTTTAGAAAAAAAATTATTAAATTTATCTTAATTATGTCTATCAGACATTTCATATTCTCATCATGTGTGGTGAGTACTAAATGAGATAAAATGAACAAAGGGAAATTTTGTTTTCCAAAGAGTTAGTTTCTAGTGACAGCATTCCTCTGGGAAGTGGTGTGATTTACATTACTCAAGTCTCTTGATCTATACTAAGTGACAGTATACATTGTATGAATCATTCTGCAAAGACCACAGCAGGATCAAGCCATATGCATTCAAGTATCTTGCATATCCAATTTCCAGAATATTGTGTTGCTTCTCTTGGGCATTTTTAAAGACTTTTAACTACACTGGATACTAATCTGACCTAATTTAAAACCTAAACCAAAATAAAACAAGACTCAGCACATGTCTAGGATGTTCCTTCCACTATATAAGAAGAAATCCAGACAGCTGACCTCTACAGTCATGAGGTGCAGTTGAGAACCGGAGCCAATTTCAATGTCAAATAAAACATAGTGACGCCCAAGCCAGATCTAGAAAGAAAGGAAGTCAGGAGACACCTTGGATGGGTCTAGGCATAAAGAACAAGGGTTGCTGCAGAACCAAGAATTCTGTGCATTGGTGCCCATCCTGCCCATCCAGCTTCTCTTAGAAGTTGCTGATGAATGATCATATAGTACTGTGGAAACATTAAGGCCAACATTTGAAAGAAAAATGGTTGTTGGCTTCAGATACTCTGTCTGGGGCTCAGACTGAGATAATTAAACCAGGAGACCACTTTGCACTTGCCAAAATTAACATACAGACTGTCATGTACTTGGAATATTTCTATAGGAAAAGTTTCATATATTAAAAAGGTAAAATTATATTTTATGAATTTATGTGAGACTATGCATCAGTATTTTCACTTTCCTCAGCAATCTAGTTCCTTCTCTTCAGTCACAGTCTTATCTGCTGACTTCAGTAATTAATATTTTTTTGTTTCAGCTCCTATGGACTTTACAGAGAGACGGCCATTGGTTAGAGCCCTGGTGAGGAATCTGGGAGAACTAAGATCCAGTGACTGTTTTGTCATTGAATTCCTGTGTGACTCTTGGCAAGACATAAAACATTTGTGTGTGTCAGTACCCATGTGCAAAATGAGTGTTAATAAATGTATTAAAAATTGTATGACAGTGATGGAGGGCATGTGAGTAGCCTGGATTAAAAGCAAGCAAGGCTCAGAGAGGAAGCTGCATCCCATTTTTTGAAGAACATTTTTCTTCTGTTAAGAATCGGTTCTGAAGTTTCTGTCAATAATATACATTCAAAGTCATTGAAATATATGCCTTTGTGGCTGACATATGCTAGGAAGTATTCTAGTTATCAGTTGTCCCCATTTTTAAGGTTAATTTTCATAGTAGGAAGTTTACACTGCTTAAAAAGCAGTTTTAAGCAGTCATGTGAGCCAGCGTGCAATGCCATGCATAAACCACCCCTCTACATGGCTCCCTAGGGGCTCCTGGTCTAGGTGTCCATTCCTTCTGTAGTTTGTTACGGGGAAAAGGAAAAAAAAAACCAACTCACCAGTAGCTTCTGTGGTTGTGCCCTCCAAGTAAGAAGCTGTGATATCTGGGGACAATAATTATGAGAAATAACTCAATATCTCCTGTACACTTGAACGACATGAAACTTTCTGGAAATTTTAATCTCTACAGCAAACAGTATGTATCTGTGTAACACAGTACTTTCCACTGTCTTGAAAGACCCTCAGCTGTGGGTCTCTAAGAGCTATTTTGATCTCTAGAGATCTTCAGGCGTACACAGTGATGAGACTAGTTGAATTTTCCATCGTTGTTTCCCAACAGCGTCTTGCATCTCCACGCTGCACTTGTGTTATTATAGAATCATAGAATGGTTTGGGTTGGAAGGGACCCTTAAAGGTCATCTAGTCTAATGCCTCTGCAGTGAGCAGGGACATCTTCAACTCGATCAGGTTACTCAGAGCCCCATCCAACCTGACCTTGCTCAGAGCTGCTTTCAGCACCTGGTACATGCGTGAGAAAAAACCTCCTGTGCAGATCTCGTCTTAGAAAACAGAGTTCATCTTTTGCAACATCTGTCTCAGCTCGGGGTGGGGCAGGAGTTGGAGCACAGCAGGCCACAACCTGCAAGCAAATGGGCGAAGATGGGGATGCCAGGGAAAAGCCCCTAGCAAAAGCATGGTCTAAGGCTGTGAGACCCCTCCAGATATGGTTGTCTGGGGAAAGATGCTCTACCCAAACAAAACCCATCATGCTGGATGGACAGTATGCCCTTGCCTTGCTGCCAGCACACACACCGGCGAGGCTGCTGGCTACACGCCAGCCTGCGTCGACCCAAATGGCGGGCTGCCCCTTAGGCATGCTGACCGGGGTCCCACAGGCTGGTTGTGTCACCTCAGCCCACCCCGCCGGGACGGTCCCCGCTTACCTGGTGCCGTGGTGGGGAAGGCCAGCAGCGGGGCCAGCCAGGCCAGGAGGAGCAGGGCTTCCCTCAGCATGGTCCGCAGCCTGCCCGCTGTGGAAGCCTGGCGGGGGATCACGGCTCTGCCGCTACTTGAGGAGCAGCCAGGGGTTGGAGGTGGGGGAAGCAGGCTGAGCACGATGGGGCCACCCAGAAACGCATTCCCGCATTTTATGGGCAATGGGAATTCCAGTCTTGTGCCCTTCACTGGCTTGTAAAAGCGTAGCCCGGGGCCAGCGCTCCGCTCCCACCTGCTTCCTCAGGCGGAGCTGCTTTCGGCTTTGTCTCAGCTTTGGTATTTCCAGCTTCTGCGCCAAGCCCGAAGAAGGGCCAGCATCCCTGAAAACACAGATAGAGGGCTTTTTTTTTTTTTTTTTTTTTTTTTTCATGCTGTAAGCTTGTTAACAGAATTTAACATGTTTCCTTATAATCCCATCTTGGGAGGATGTGTGAAGTTTTCTGGATGGTTCTTTATTTTTAGTAATTCTTTTGCACATTATTATATTGGCCTGAAATAAAACTAGCTTTTTTGTTATTTCCTAGAGGAAAAGGAAGAAGTCAGCCTACATCACACCACAATTCCAGGCTTTCTTTCCATTTCTTTTGAAAAGCCTGTCTAGATCTTCCAGATTTGATCCTTCTGCCTTTACCTTTATGAGCACCCCACTGAATTCAAGAGAATTGCTCATAGATACTCTGTGAATCTATGACTGTCTTCCCAAACTGTGAACGTCTCAGGAGTCATCTGCTGTAGTGTGGCTTGACCCCCTATTAGACATCCAAGAATCCACACAGGTGAGCACCTTCAGAGAACTATCCTCTAACTCTCCTCATCAGGAAGGAGTTGTCTGTCTGCCTTGGGAAAAACAACTGCTAGAAATCAAGTAACTTATCTTAATTAACAGCATAGCATGCTTTTAAATGTGGCAGACGTTGTCTGCAAGAGACACTATGGATGATTAAAATGTCTTAATGAAAGGCTAGATATTATTTGGTAGACAGGGTGGGGTGATAGGTGCGTGGTCATTAATACCAGACCTGGCCCTGCAGGGTTAGGGAGCAGTTCAGTGTTGTGCACAAGGTCATATTTCTGATGAATCAACCTGGGACAGCATTTAAGCCAGTGCTTTTTTCCAGCTATGAAAGGTCAGATAATGACTGATCTGGCACCAAGTTCAGTAGTACAAAATTGAGCCTTCAATATTTGTAAGACGTTTCAAACAGCACAAAGTAAGGATATTTTGATGTGACACTAGAAGACCTCAGGGGAGATTTACTGTGACGCCAAAGCGTGGTGTCGGTTTCTTTGCTTGCCAGAAAGTGTCTGTTCTTCATGCTCTGTAACAGACTACAAGGCCTATTTGCTCAACTCTTAGGAAAATAAACAAATCCCAGATGCTGGAATAACCACACAGAAGTTCTGATGCATTTTAATGGAAATCCAAAATAAAGAGACACTAGTAAACAGCAGTATCTACAGAACATGCCTTCAAACTGGAATCTGATAGACCCTGTGCAAGCTCTGTTGCAGGATACCACACAGTGCTCAGCACAACCTGAGTAAGAGGGGGCATGGGCTTCAACCGGTGTGCGCTGCAGAGAATGAATAGGTGAGTGATCCTGTGTTTCTAGATGAGACACTGAGCAGACATGGTGTCCTTGACCCCCATCTTTTCTGTCATGTAACTGATGCAGTCCCAGTGAAAAAAAGAAAGGAATTTCCTCTAGAGAAAAAGGAGATGAAATTATGAAGGGAGAATTAAACACAGTGGAAATGCATGTTTATTAACTCTCAGTGTCCTTCCTCACTACTTCTTGGGTAGCTACTAGATCTTGCTTAATTAACTGCCACCTTCTTCCTGTGCTTGTTTACCAGTGACCTATTGTCCCTTTTCTCTCCTTCTTCTGACACCTCACTGATTACTTTGTGTTATCCTTACCTTGCACTTTCTTCTACTGCCCATCTAATATTCCCACCCTCTTGCTTCCACTTGCTAAACGTCCAGTCTTATGCTTTTGCCTGTGTCTTGGACTAATTTCTGGCTTTATGGTCTGTATCTTTATCCTGAAGAGTGGAGGACTAGGGTAAGTCTCAAAAAAAAAAGAGTGAGTACCACTGTCTGTAGAACAGACATGCCACCAACTGACTTCTCCATATAATCTGACAAATGAAGGGGGTTTTGTTACTCCTGCTGGTCCTGTAGATTACACCAGATGATTGGTCATATATGGACTCCTCACCTGTTCCACTCCTTTCTGCTGCAGGGTAGGGATGCAATATGAGCTGTGCTCACAGAATTTCTTTTGCCACAGGATGTTATCCTGGAAAGCACCAGTCACATTTCTGAGTTGAAAGAGGAAGTGTCTCATTTCAGCATTCACAGCATCCTTGTGTTGTAGTAGACAGGTTGGGCTCGCCATTTGTTGCTCCCTTCACAACGCATTTTATACAGTTGTGCAGGACTTTTATCTTTCTTGGTGCTGAATGACTATCTCAACCTAAGTTACCACCAAGATTTGAAATAAGAAGCAAGGGAAGATGAAAACACTTCTGTGTGAGTCTCCACTCTTAGGCCAGGGGACTATGGAATGCCCTGAAATCTCAGGACAAACCTCATGTCTCCTTATATATTTTTGTAATATCAGTTATTAAGGTACATGCATTTTCTAAAAAGGGAAGTGGTGACGAAGGACAGACTATGCAGCCAGATGTGCCCTGACATCAGGGCTGAGATCTATACATTATTCAGGACTCATGTCTGCCATTCTGCCTCAGCTGCATTTCCTACCATCTCTGGTTGCATGTTAGGGTGTTTCACCATGTCAGTTTTAGGGGCTGTTTTTTGTTATTTGCTCTTTATTAGCTGGCTTTCTATTCAAGCACAGTTGAATGAGCGTGGGGGCTGATCCTGTAAAAACAAGTCATCAGTATTTTGCCTTTGAGTTACACGAGGTCTGGATAAAAGGCTGCAGAGCAGTTTGTCCATTGTTATGAGGAAAGAACTGAAAGTCCATAATTAAAGCACGAACTGAAATCAGCTTAGAAATATGGGGTTTTAGACTGAATGTATATAAGGATATGGCTTCAAGAACATGATGTAAAAGGTGGTACTTCAAGGCAGATTTTTTACATTTGTAGTTTTCACTGAATTGTAAAAATTTGTTCTTAAATTGCCAACTGTCTTTGAATCATCTCCTCTCTGTACAGCCAGGGCCGAGCAAACTCTAATCACTGTCATGCCTAAACACCGAAGGAGGAGGGCAAGCAGGTAAGGACTAACCCAGCTCCTACTGCAACCAGAGTAACTCTCAAGGGTCTGAGACTTAATTCTACTGCTGAATCAAGCCTTCAAACTGAATAATGTTGGAGCCTGCAGTTAAAGACAACAGAGCCAGCCAGGGACAGCAGTTTTGCAGGAACCCAGATCTGAAGTATGGCCACTGGGAGGTCAAAGAAGTGCCTAACGCTACAGAAACAGAAGGTTTCAGGGAGCTCAGGATGTGGAAGCAAGGCTGACAACAGTTGTTCTTAATGGCATTGATCTTGAGGAATTTGGGAGCTGGGTGAACTATCTTTTGATGTAGGTGATGTTTTAGGCTGTCAGACAAGAAAAAATAATCCTGCAAGTCAGATCTGTAAGGCCTTGAAATGGGGGGAAATGGATGAAGAAAATTGAGCTTCAGCCTTAAGCCATGAGTCATGTTCAGAAGCACAACATGTTCAAGAACCCCTCTGAGATTGCCTAATGAAGGTATTGCTTAATTGTTGATTTTTAATAATAATTTTCTCTTCTTTTTCTGTGATTTTTATGCCAGGAGGTAAAGGAGGTTTGGGCAAGAATGGTATGCAATCTCTGGACAAAAGAAGGCTTCAACAGCCATTTTAGTCTCTTCACAGCTTTGTCTTGTGTTTGTTACATCGTCTAGCAGTAGAATTTATTCTGGAGAATGCTCAATAGCATGGACATACCTAAAATATCGTAATTATTGCACATTATCTCTCAGTGTGCCCATCCACTTTGTCTCAAGTGGAAGTAGATTCCTATTCCTTCCATGCTACAGAAAAGGCTCCAGGCTTCTTCAGTGACTGCAGATTAAATTGCAAATAAAATGTGGGAGCTTCAGCTGCTTCCACTGCAAATCCATATAGAGCTCCAAGAATTGGGCTGAATTGTGTTATTTTATCAATTGTCACCAATAACGGAAGTCCCACTGTCCAAATTTCTGCCCTCAGTGACATGTCTCTCCATCATCGGGATCTGAGCACGAGGGCAACTGTCATTCTGTAAAGCCATCCTCTGGATGAGGATGAGGAAAAATAGTAGCCTCCAGCTTCGCGGATGTTGTAGGGTGAGCACACATTAAAAACAGTTGATGATTAAATCACTCTGGATTGTCAGTCTAACACGTACAGAGAGAGAAGCTGAAAAATAGGTCTGTTATTCCATGGTCATTCTCTGTGATCATTTGCACCCTAAGAAATGGTGAAGAAAATCACCACAGGTATGAGGAATTTAGCAAACTATACAGCACACTTTTACTAATGTTTTATGCACTTCTGTGAGTGAGGGCAAATGTTTTTCATGTTGAGGCTTGAATTTTCCTTTCATATAAATGAAATGATGGGAAAATGGTCATTTATTTCCACTGTGGTGCATTTGTGTACTACACTAGAGAGTTGGAGAGAAAAGATAGAATGAGTGAAAAATGTTATTGCCCAGTGAAGTTTAGGTGTATATTTTAGAGGTAACCAAGACAGATAGATTAGATGCAGAACTGCAATACAAATACTGCTTGATATGATAGATAGAAGGGTGCTCCTTGTGGTCCACGTTCAGACAGAGCTCCCTTTAGTACACTCTCTTGGGTGGTCTTACAGGGTCCCTTATGGTCTTGCTTTTCAGTATTCAAGTAGAGAACTAAAATATAAAAATAGAAAGAAGTTAAAATAACAACACATCTTAATTTGTAGTGAAAAAAAGTATTTTGAGGAACTCCAAAGCATTTTTGCCCAAAATGCTTTTTAGCATAATATTTAGTCATTCAGTACTTCATTGTCCCTGAAGCAAAACTGAAGACTGTAATAATGGAATTTCTCACAAAACACAATTTCTCTTTCCTGCATAGCTCTATCTTACACCCTCATGAAATCTCTGGGGTAGGGTGTGTATAGATGAGGCATAGCTGACTACAGGAACCATCCAGTCTTTTGCTAAATTCCAAATATCCTAATGAGTCTACTGGGGAAAAGGAGTTGAGTGGAAGACATTTTGGCCCTCCTTGTCTATCTTTTGGTTGATAACTAGGAAAAAGCTGTAAGAAAGGAATAGGAAGATCCAGTTTTAACTTACTATATGGTTTCCCCCTGGGTTGCAAGCCCAGTTGACCATTTGTAAACCAGATTCCCTGCTTGCTTCTCCACTAAGGTCCTCATTTGGTTTTCCAGATTCCAAGACACCAGATTCCACTGGAGAAACAGAGAGGAATGTTAATATTCATACATAAGTGCCTACAACATATAAAATGAGGTGATATTTCTCCCCCATAACACTGTTCTCTTCTTTGATACTCTGTTCAGCTCCTAATTAATTTGGATTTACAGAATGAAGTATATAAAAATCGTATGACATTCTGGTTTACTTCATCTTCCACTAGTACATCCATGGGATCTAGGGGCATGTCTTGGTTTCCCTCACCCTTGTGTCAAAACCACATTTGGAAACATTAGAGCTAAAAGCACTAGGAGACTTCTCCCTCCTTCTACCCCATAAGCAGTACAGTAACATACAAGACAGCACATGCTTTATTTGCAAAGGAGCATCATCTTGAACTTGTACCCCCAGATGTAGGACTAGCTTACTGCAATTAGGAAAAAGGAGAAAAAAAGATCAGATGGACTGTTGAAGGACTTATACATCCACAGAACTGGTCCCCAGCTCATCCTCTGTAAAAACAAAGGAAGCTCATCTGAACGGACCAGAACTGTAACACCATGATGATACAGCTCAGAAAATTTCCTTTGAGTTCAGGGCCAGTCCAGACCTCAGGGGTCAGAGGTAGTTTTCTGTTCAGTACAGAGAGTGACTTAGATTCACCAGAACTGTCAAGAAGCAATGCATAGCAATATGTATTTGAGACTTTTGCAATATTTTAATGCTAACAGTTCATTCAGAAAGAAAACCTAGGTTTGATAAGTAAGGTATCTACACCTTCTGATTCTTGTCCATCATTGAGCATCTTGTACATCAACAGCCTGGTCATGCTAACAACTAATGACAATATTGCAGTCACTGAATTTGCTGCTTTGGGAATGCAGACA
This sequence comes from Scopus umbretta, assembly GCA_013400535.1. Classification (NCBI taxonomy): domain Eukaryota; kingdom Metazoa; phylum Chordata; class Aves; order Pelecaniformes; family Scopidae; genus Scopus; species Scopus umbretta. The sequence continues at coordinate 35,657 of VZTL01000897.1, forward strand.
AGACATTCTTGGCAGCTTTGAAGAAAAAAGGGTTCTACGCGAAATCTCTCCCCTGAAATATCAATGAACTTCAAAATGCACTGAGGTTACCTTGTGTTGTATCAGAGAAGTCATAAGGAAAACCATCACTATTACCATCTTTTCCAGCGTTATTCCTATCCTGAATGAAGCCCCCATGGCAGGCAGAAAGTAGAAAGGAAGAGCTCTGAATGTGCTTGAAGAAAGTCCTCTTCCCTAGTGAACTTTACTGTAGCAAAAAAAAGGTTTCAGAATGAACTATTTAAGTCTCCTACCCCACAGGAAGTTTTCCTATATGGACTGGAGAGTCCAGCTATGCAGATAGGTGATTAGCTGATCTATTTCAAAGACAGTGGGCTACAGTATATCCTGTCATTTAGGAGGAGCTGCATGAGTTTTACCATTGCAAGACACTTGAAGTCCAAGAAGTGATGGAGTCTTTGGCTGATTGAACAGCAACAGCAACACATCTCCAGCACATGCACACCAAATATGCAGTTGCAGGCAAGCAAGTCCTATGAAAAGGTGCAAAATGAATCAATACAACTCACAGAAGTTCCTCCATGTTCACAGCTTAGGGCCTAACCAGATCCTTGGTCTCCGAAGCATTTCCACTGGAAGACCGGCTGGGATGCACCATGGCTTCCTTGCTGCCCAAGCAGCCAAAGGGGGATGCACAGCTTCTCCTATCTTCTGCCCATATAGAGGCAGGACACAACTGAGATCAGATCTACTGCCTTGAAGTTCTCCTGCCTGTAAAGATGGCTTTGCTCTGGGATGATTTCCTGCATAAGCAGGTAGAGAGCTTTTTCTAACCAACTTCTCACATCAGTGACAGGATGTCAGGTATTAGCCAGAACAGCATTTCTGTTGCTTTCCACATAAGTAGACTTTGTTGCAATTTGTCTCAGAAATTGACGCAATGGTGAGAATTCCTGGGCAGAGCCTGAATATTGAGTGTTCTGCTAGCTCAGAATTTGGCTACCTAGGGAAGAAGGTGTACAGGGTTGAAAAGATGAATGATAGTACCTCCTTCTGCAGATGAGGTGCAGTCCCTCTTATTCCCACACTGCTGCCTTTAAAAAGAGTGTGCTGAATTTCCAAAGAGAATGGTTTAAAGCTACCCCTAGTTTAGGATTTTAGTTGTTCTTTTTACATTTTTATATCTACCTTCATCAAGATCCTAAAATGTTTTTTCTAGCCTGTACAATTTAATCAAGGCCATCTTTTTAATGGCTTGTTTGCATTCTTTTATCTCCTTCAGTCTCTACCCATGCATTACTGTGTCCACAAACAAAAGAGCTGATGCTTATCAGCAAGGGCTGAGAGAATGGCTGAAAGGTCAGCAAAATAAAGGCCAAGCCAGAACAGCAGAAATGAGTGTTACTCATAGCTCTGGGATGTGCCTGAGGCCAGAGGGAGAGAGAATGCAATATAAGGAATTGGGGAGGCTCCAGGGAACCGGAAAGGGACAGAAACAAAGGAGAGACACAACTCCCTAGTGCTGGATTTATAGTCACATATGATTTTTTAGATGTCACGTGTAGTATGGACAATGTCATACACATAACCAGTGACCAGGCAACCTTGTTTTAACAATTCAGTAAGGGATAGGCCATTTTCCTTTCAAACTGTGTCTAAGAAGGATTTTGCCTTTATGTTTGAGAGCAGGAGGGTGTAAGCATGAAACAGATGCAAGGAGAGAGTCATTTGCCCATGTTCTTAGTATCGTTAGGATGAGAAACCATCACAAGCTGCCCCTGAGAGCAACCAGGCTGATGAAGCACAGAGCTGATGATCAGCTGTTGCAGCTTCACTGGCCAAGAAGTAACTAGAGCTCAGCAGGGATCTGAAAGAACTTCCTGCACACCTGCCCAGTCATCGTCCATAGCTTTCTGTCTGCCAAGAGCCATCAACCAGGAACTACTTCCCATCAACATTTCAGAGATGCTAAATAGATCATAAATATGGACAAACTCCCCCAAATTCAGTGAACACAATTATATTCTCTGCTTGCAGAGCATGAAACTCAGGTTGAAGTTGTTAAACTTGCCTTAAATACTATAGTGCATTGCCGAAGCCACAGGCCAGTGTGCCAAATTCTCAATACCCAAAGAAAACCCCAGTCACTTCAGTTTTAGTTAAAAATTTCTCATTTTAACCAGAGTACTTATCCTCCTTCAGAGTTACTGGGCAGTGTATGCATGCTTCTTATCCAGTCGTCTACACAATGCAAATGGTTGCCTTTCAGATGCTAGGACCTGCCACTGAAATTCCAGGAGATCTGCCTGCAGCAACTGGAGAGCTGCTTATCTCAGTGAGTCCCCGTAGGGCTTGTAATCAGTGATGACTTCTAAATAGTCCTGAAATGCCTTTCCCTTTGCTGTGTTTGCATACACAGCACCTGGATGGATGTGCATTCAGCTCCTTGCTCTGAAATGAAGACTTTCTACTTAGTAGGGCCTGTATGCCAGGAACTAATGACTGCTAGTGTTGTCCGTCCCTTTTCAGTAATCTGCTGTTATTGAACAAGTTATATATGCAAAACCACATCATTTTAGGTCTCAAAGACTGTGGAGTTTTTCTTGCTTCTAAAGAAAGCTGGAGCTAATTAATTTGGACTGGCAATTTCTTTTGGTTGTAGGGGTTATCTGAGAGTCTGATGTGAAAGATAATGATTTTAAGAATCTTCCAGCTAAAATCAGATCAGGTTAGTGAATGACAACATCATGCAGATCCATTTTAGGTCAAAATGTCACCTGCCATCTCTTCCTTTGTTATCTCTGTTTTTTAAACATTTCTTTCTCCACTGGTATTTGAACACCTGGATTTATCCCAGGGCACCTGGCAAACAGAAAGATGATGTAAAGAAAAATGTAACCATTTTCTACTATTCTTTTGGTGCTCTCCTCTGTGGTGCAGGGATTCTGTCTTTAGACTGTACTTACCAAAGCAGCATCCTGCTTCATGAAAACAGCTCAGAGGTGTTATTTTTCTTCTAGTCTGACTAACATAAGAACAAACTCCAGCATGTCAAGTGCTTTACTGAATCTCTTTATTGATTTTTGATGCATATACTATAAAAATGTGGTAGATTATCAGCAACAACATGGCTTAAGTATAGATAAGCATAGATACAGGTGACAATTCTAGAAATAATTGCTCTATAATCACCTCCTACTCAGGGTCTGCAAATTACTGATATCAGCATGCCCCAAAGGAGTTATAACATAACTGATGAGAACTGGAAATAATATCAAAACAGACAGCAAAATAATAATTACAAACAAATACATTTGAACCTTGAGGTGGCTTAGTTCCAGTGGAGGACTCTGATTTAACTGAAGCTACAGCATTTGAGGGGAAAAAAAACCCAAACAAATAAAAAATTAATTACTACCCCAAGATGGAAACAACATATTGTATCTCTGTGAGATACTCTTCTGGACAAGTAGATCAGAATAATTTTATTTAAGCCAATGAGGGGATGAGACTGAGAATTCTCTACTAAACAAGTATAATTTCTTGCACCTTCAATAGCCCTTTCTTACAGATTCCACTAAAGGCTGTCAGAAGAAGAAAAATTTCATCCAAACCTGGGCTTCATAAAAAAGTTCAGTGCAACCTTTCACATATTTCACATTTCCTGTTCTATCCATGCATATTTGCACATGCAGATATGGAATCAAAAAGCTTGTCTATATAGCAAATTATTGCAAAATCAAATCAGGTGTGAATTAAAAGTGACATCTCAAACCGGTCCACCTGGTCATAGATGTCGTCTAGACAAGACCCAAATCCAACTTGTGATGCAGCAGCTTGAGCCCGTGCCCTGGTACATGCAGTGATATAATTGGATGGTTGCTGCTATTACAGGATTAAGCAACTTCCAAATAGAAGTAATAATATATATTTTGTCCATATATAAAGAGGTTAGAGGTTTCATGGAGATTCTGGAAGACAACTAAAGAGTGATCAGATTGATGGCATGTCTTCTTTCATAAAGGTCTCTTCAGAGAAAGTAATGTAAAAGTAGACAAGCATTACGCCTTGTTTTGTTGGAGAAACAGCCTTCCTGTGCCGAATTATCTGAGAATAAACGAGACAAAAGCTAATTGAAGTAGAGTATCTTACTGATGTTCAACCTGCTGTGAGTGTTCTATGAGTAAAGAGAGGGCATTGATGTGCTGTGAGGACCATGGTAGATGTGCCATGCCTTGGGATGGAGGGGTGGTAGTGAACATAGGACTACTGAGCTGGTCAGTGACATGAGCACTAGTTCTCTCTAGGTGTGGGACATGGTGTCTTCAGCATAGCCAGTGATGGCTTCCAGGGAGAATGACCAGGAAGAGTGATTAAACACACTTTGTATCTCTACAACAGGCACTAGGGTGTGAATAGGAAGGTATTCTCTGGAACGCTATGCACTGACATTCCTAGACTTAAAACGGACAAGTGTTCTTCTGGCTTCCTTCAAATCCCAGACTGAACAACACAGCTTGCCTGTCTCCTGTCAGTTCACCAGGTCACTGTCAATTCTGGCCCAGACAGTGCTTATGGGAATCACATCCAGCTGCACGCAACCATGTGTTTGTTTCGTGTCATGGCGGGCTTGTGGGGTTATTGCACTCCACAGCTGGGAGACACCTATGGTTAAGTGATGAATTTTCTTGGAGTAAAAGCAGCAGAGCCCACTACTTGTTCTCGCAGGTAGTTCTGCCAAAGCTGGGGATTCAGATATTGCTCCATTAAGTGCAGTATGCATCGGTAGCAGGGAGCTAGATGTTATCTAGTGTGACTGTGAATTGCTGGCTGGTTGAATTTGTGAAGTGACTTTAGCATTTGGTTGGGATGCTTCCTTGCACCTCCTCTGAGGAATGCACACATGAAATGTGAATGTATGAAAATGCAAACACGGCTAAAAATGGCTTACCCTGTATGTCAGCAGGATGGCAGGGTCCGCCTCAGAGGTGGTGACATTTCACTGCCAAGAGGATGACAGTGATGAGCAGAATCACTGCAGTGAAGTACAGGGTGACAGCGATGTAACACCAGTGCGAGTTCTGCCAGCAGGGCACTACCAAAGGAACAAGGGAGAGGAGTCTCACCACAGGCAGAAGCAAGTCAAATTTTGTTCTGAGTCATGGGAGTATGCAAAATCATTTTAGCTAGGCCTTCAGCAGGAATGTATTGCTGTGTGTGCTATAGATCTATCACCTGTGGAAAGTGAACAGCAATTTTATGAGGATGTCCTCAAGTATGCTGCAGATGCAACTGAAAACATTCTGGGTTTTTTTCAGCTAAATGTACCTGTAGAAGCTAAATCTTGTTCTGGAAATTCTTTTCTTAACCAAAAATCAAATGCTTGAAAACTGGAAAGCTGTGGGTCCTAGCATTTTAGTTATTAATGGCAAATAAAACCTTTATATATTTATATAAGTTTATAGGTATATAAACCTGTACATATGTATGTTTATATGCGAAATCACATTTTCAGAATCAGAAGAACCCTTTTCCTGGCCAGTCCCAGTTTTTATCATCATAGCTGTTGAGAAGATGCCTAAAAATTTGACATAGCTCAGTGTTGCCAGTGCTTCTCGCTCTGGAATATACCCTGCCTTTCCCTTGGAGAATGATTTGCAATGGTCATGATATCGTGGGTTATTTTTCTGAGGTTATACAATTGAAGATCTGTAAGAAAATCTTGAAGTTCACATAAAGTACTTTAAAAAAAGCTTTTATAGGTAATTTGAAATTCTAGAGACTCTTTCTAGATTATCATCCTTTTAAAGCACAACAAAGAAACACGTGTTTAATTGGTTGTTAAATCCCTGCTTTCATCATTTTCTGCTGCAACTGTTATCCTGTCCAGGATCTCTGTGTTCTTTTGATCCCCATTCCTTAACACTTTCCAGGCTGATCTGTATGGTAAACCGCTCCACCACTACCACCACCACCACCCCTGGCCCCAGTCTAAAACAGAATTAGAACACCTGACTTCTGTGGTTTTAAAGAGGTTACAGTGAAGAATGTGAAGGAACAGAATTTATCCATATGTATAGCATATATGGATTTTGATATTTCTAGAACAAAATTCTGAAAACCTGGGAATATGGACAGTGTAGGCAGAACCAGAGAAAGGAAGAACTGAGGACTGGGGTATAAAAAGGCAGCAATAAACAGATGGGCCAATGGCCATATATCAAAACCGCATTACTGACAATTACAACTTTTCATGCTGCAGTACAATCCCAGTTTCACTGGCATAAAATCAGAGGACATTTAAATGAAGCCAGTAAATTGGTTTTGCCTTTGTAACAGCAGGACTGAGATCTCCACTTGGCCCACTCTCTTATCTGCCCGACTGCCACTTTTAATCAGAAAGACCATCTGAAGCTTTCAGTTTCTTTTTCCTTGTGGTAAGGCCAAATTAACCCACTAGTGGAAACATGTGTTCTCACTTAGCATTTTCTGCAGCTAACTTTTTTTCTATAAATATCTTAATTGTTTTTATGCACTGCACAAATGCAGTATTTTCTTTCCTTGCCTTCTTCCTTTTCACCTCATGCAAGAGAGTTAAAACTCATATCCAATATACTATTTCACTTTGCAAAAAAATATTTACTTTCGAGGCTGGTTACAGTTTGAGAAAATAGTTTAGTGTATCTTGAAATTTTCACTTACGAAAAGATAGACACCTAATTTTTGCTCCCCAGCTAACACTTTCTAAAAATAACTCCATTTCTGTGCTTTAAATACTATTGCTGACCTAAATGCATTTGGAAATAAAAAACAATACAAGGAAATTGTTGCCAAAAAGACAAGTTTGTTAGTGTCTCCACTGCAGAATAAAATTTAACCATGTGTTCTGAGTATGCCTCAGGAGTGTGGAGTGGGGGAAAATGGATCAAAATCACCTGCAACAAAGATAGAAAGTGATGCTGTCCCATACCCAGGAGAAGTGTGCTATTTGGCTGCTGGATGGCTGGGGAGCTGCTGTGGTTTTTGTGGGTCTTCTCAGTAGAGGCACGGAATGGCAGTTTGTCCTGCTACCAGGTCCTGGTCCCCCAATGGACCACACTGCCTGCATGGTGCATGTACATTTGCTTCTGGGATCCTTCTGGGATGAACTAACTGGTCTCTTCTCAGAAGAAAGTTGGTCGTACTTCAGAGAACCATTCCCCAGTGGACATTCCCCTGGCCTACATAAGACCCCTTGTTACATTCCCAGCAGCGTATTGCAATGTTTTCTGTGCCATGCTATAAAAAAAAAGCTGCTTTGGTAAGACGCAACACAGCATTTTAAATTTATGGACCAAAACGCCACAACCAAACGAGTCTCACGGGGCCCAAAGGAGGTAAGCAGCCAGGAGCTATGCTATGCAGAAGCAGCCTGTTTGCACCAGAGGCGCTTGCACTGAGGAGCATGGACACAAATCTGTCTGCACCAACGGCTCCTGGGGCCACCCGTTGCTCCCAGGTGCAATCCATACTGGCAGTGCAGACATAAGCCAAAGGCTTGCAGGACTGAGCCCCAGAGGCAAGAGACACGGACATGGTGAATCCTCACAAGCTTAGCTGGGGCCGAAGGACAAAAAGTTTAGCCTAATGTAAACCCAGGGGGCCTGTGACGCTACCTGCTCACTTTGAAAACTCTGTCACCAGCAGCCCTCAGGCACCCCCAGGGAAAACCAGCAGGTGGAAAAGGTTTTGAAGGTCTTTTAATTTGCCTAGATCATATTAATGTCTCTTTGGGCACCTAGCCCTAAGCAACTCCTCTACTATATGTAGATATGTAATTATGACGGTGTACAAAGAGGATAAAATATAATGACAATAAGTGAAGAGTCCTGCAGTGTTGCAGTACCTTTATGTGTGGTCTTGGGTGTACTGTCAGGTCTGTCAGACCTCCATTTCACATTCACCTCAGTGTATGTTGTTGGATCACCTGTAGAGACAAAAAGTGCTTCAATTAAAGAACCTGCCCAAGGCCAGCCCTTGCCGTTCTCATTGCATCCAGCACCCTGCAGCACCAGACCCTCTCTGAGAAAACAGGAAGAGCAAGAACATGCAAGAGAGATTGCAAGAGAGGTTCATGTCTTCATTTTTCTTTCTAATAGGACTTGAATGTCACTGAAAGAATGTGGCAAAAAGAAAATACTAGAAGTGTTCACGCATTATCATGCTGTGCAGTTTTCCAAAGAAATAAAAACAAATTTATTCAGTTATTAAATTTTAGAAAATAATAAAAAAAAACCCCTCTAGGTGACTGTAGGCTATCATACACTGAACTACTCTATTATTAATTCTATTTTTTTTCTTCTGATTCCATATCTTATACACGCCATGTACACATTCTGTCCATCTTTAAGCAGAATTTAATCAATGGCAACTTTTTTGGCCGGATTAATTTTTTTCAGTTTACTTCTTAATTAACTTTTTCTTCCTGGTGAATTCAGATCTTGCATGAAGCAAGCCTGTTTTCTACTGTTGTTTTTTTTCACAAAGAGGAGCACAGTTCCTGTTGGAACAAAGCTAAGCTGTACTGCATGTGCACAGAGCAGAGACAAGCTATTCTTCAATGACTGATGAATTAAACATAATTTTTAACAATTCAGAGTAAACCACTAAATGTAAAACATTATGCAAAATATAAACATACTGTTTTCATTTCATCCACAGATTTTTCTTCCTCAAGTTTATTCTTCCAAGTGTTTAAATAAGGTTTTAATTAAAGGTTGGTAAGCACCACTGCAGTCAGAGCACAGATTTTCAGTACAAACCATTAATTCAACTTTCTCTATAAAAAGGGGAAAGGAAAGCCCATCTGTAGTTAATTCTCAGCCAGAGTAGTCCAAAAGTAGCTCCCCCCGCCCCTTGCTCCCATTTTTAATCACAGAAGACAGAAACTCGGGGAGAAAAGACTTAAAAATAGACTTAGCTGAATCTTTATTGCCTTGCTGATTTATAACCGTTCTCATTTGCTAGCAGAGGAGGCCGTGTCCTCCCTTACATCAGTGCCCTGGACAGATGCTTTCCATGACTAAGAACCATGTGCAAGGGAAGCTTTCTGTATTCGGTGCAGAGCAGGCACAGCCACTCAAATTGCAGCAGTCTTCATCTCTGCTCAGTCGAGACACCTGTTCCTCCAGGCTTGGAAATCCTCATTTCACAAACCAAGGCAACAGGGCAGGTCCTTCTCCCACTGTTGTGTTGAGGTCTAGAAACCACAGGGAACAACTGATCCTCCTCCAGTCACTGCTTTCTTCTCTGTTTCTTTCAAGTGTTACTTGTCATGCTCCTTCCCGACTTCTTTCTTATTGCTCATCAGGATAAAGACCTTCCCAGACCATCTTTGTTCTCAGATACCTGTTTTTAGGATTTATTTTGAAAAAAAAAAAAAAAGCTCCTCTATGCTTACACTTGATCTTATACTTCTTACCTCTATCTTACACTTGATCCTTACACTGCCTTTACACACATAAGGAAGAAGTCTTTGTCAGATGCTCGTGCCTCAGAGTAGATGCCCATTCCCTCCAAAAACTACCTAGCATCTCCAAACTGCTTGAAGATATTTGCCTCCATAAATTATACCAGACTAAGACATGGCTGCACTGAAAGAACTGCCTTGAGACAGAGCACATTCAGGCAAAATAAACCATGGCTTTTCTATTACTGGGAGACGTAAGTGCAAAAGGATTGCCTCTTGCTGTGCATGGAGCCTGTGGCAAGCACTCCAGCATGTTCTATAACACTGCCTCAGTCATCAGGCTTTCAAATGTGACATGGCAGACAGAGATCAGCGCACATATCGGGAGCTGCTGGAAATCGCCCCATTCTGTATTAGGCAGTCAGTCAGTAGAAAACCCTCATATACCCTGGTAACCACTAGCATGGTTGTGACGCTCATGGTTGCAACCATTAAAAAAAATGTTTTCACCATGTGTTACAAGATTTTTATACCCAACGGAGAGCATGAAAAACGTCAGGGTGGCTTTCCCCAAAGGTGTGGAATTGCTCAGCGAACTTCACATTCCCTGCCTTCCCAACCTCAATAGGGGAGAATGCCCCGCTGCTGCACTATCAGGAGTGCTTGATCACCTGGACAGACTCACTAACAGTAATGCAAACTGGGCTGGAAAAGGAATTGGCAACAGGATTTTCAGCAGCAGCGATTCATTTTCCCAAGAAAGCCGGTGGTTTGCTGAGATTGCTTTGCTTTAACACCAAGAGCTAAGCATTGCTCTCCTTATCTTTGGAGGCCTTGCCTACACTCATCTGTTATTATGTATGGATGCTTACACTGGCCATCTGCATAACAGAAGAGATCTGTTTCACTATTGCAGTAAAAGCAGCACATCCTTTGGCTATTTAGTTCAGTGGCCAATGCTAGATGTAAAGCTCAAGGAAGGCAAAGGTGATGTTTAGGTACCTGACCTCTATTATGTAGTTGAGCTGCATCAAGTAGGCAGTGCTTTCAAATACATATACATAAAGGTATGCCCAGAAGACATCTCACCGTCCAAAGGGTCTCTGCAGGACTACTGGTCCAAATCAGCAATATTGTACAATCAGAAAAGCTCACGGGGAAGAGGTGTAAGTAGGAAGATGACTGCAGGTGTAATAAGGTTGGGAACTGCCCGATGACACAGTTTCTCCTCCGTCTTGTGATATTAAGTCTGCAGATGAACTGTCAGGCTAGGAGGGAAAGGGAAAGCGGAGAGACATGCCTGACTGACCCCAGCAGCTTTCTTTAGGTGTGGCAGCGGAAGGAAGGAAAGAAGAAGCTGTATTTTTGTATCAACTGCAACACACCACCTTGTAGGTTGCCTGCTTTTCATGTTTTGCCTCATTTCCCAGGAGCTACTTATATCAAATTTGCATGCTGATAGTGCATGAAATAAGACGGGTTTTTTCCTAAGGAAGAAACCAAACAGATTTTTCTCTGAAGTGCCATGGGGAAGATGAGAAAATACAAACTTCAGCAGTGCAAAATGTAGGACAAGTCGAGGAACATCGACCATTTGCTCTATCTGCCACATGCAAAACTCAAAGCAGTGCAGGCGAGGAGGGGGGCCGGAGGGAGAGGAGAAGTGGGATGTGGACTAGTCAGGGGAGGGCAATAGTGGCCATGGGGAAGCAGGCTAAACTTAGTGCTATGTAATCAGATAAGACAGCAGAAACTTTGAAGTCTGTAACTCGGAGAATGCTCAGAGGCAGGGCAGTATGAAACCCCTTTTCTTTGCTGGCCTACGCTATTATTCCTGTCTCACAGGAGCAACTTTGGCCTTTTCCAAGTCTTACTATATCAATCATCTAATGTAAAATATGCATGGAGTAAGACAGCAACTGCTTCATTTGAGTGTTTTCCAGGCAGGTTGGCTATAGCTAACTCAACTGCTCTGAACTCAGTGTAGCGTGACAAATACCAAGCTAAGAAAAGCAACCTTCTAAGGGTGCCAGAGCTGCAGACATCTGCCTTAGACTTACAAAAAATGACAAATCTAAACCATTTTTAGTACCAAGCATTATCAAATCCCTGTTGTGTTGAATGTAGCATCTTTCTTGTCCAGCAGCCAAGGAGTCAGAACAGTTAACAGTGTTTGGCAGAAGATGAGGACCACAGTTTACTGCACTCATGCTCGCTCTCAACTGTGAAAGCAATGAGGCATATGTAGAAGTTTAAGATAGAGACTGTAAGAATGTATAATGGAAATCCATATATATAATAACACAAAAAATATTAATTATATAGATAGGTGTTTTTTCACTATGTCTCACTAGGACACACTGACAATATTGATAGCTGGCAAATTCAAGATTGATTTAAAGTATTTCTTCATGCAAGATATTAGAATCAGCATGTAGAAGTCATTGTTTTAGGATGTTATTAAAGTAGAGCATTTATTAGGATACCAAAAGGGACGTAAGATTCACAGAAGTGACAAGAATATTGCTATTACAATTGAAAAGATTTTTCAAAAATATTATGACAGGGTAAACAGCATGCCATCATACTCCAAAGCGCAAGAAAAAACATTTTACCTGAAATTTGGTTACTTAAATAGCCTCATAATTGGCCATTAAAATTTTTTAGGCACTGTCTTCCCAAGCACCTCATACTGGCAAATTTCAGAAGTATGTTACTGGGTTAGAGGGCTCTCAGGATAACTTAGAGCAGCAATTTCTAAGCATAATTCACTGAAGTGTATTAAAAGCTGTGTGAAAGCACTTAAAACTATAAAATATAACTGGAATTTAAAGGATAGTCTCAGGTGAGGAAACAAAAGAATAATTGGTAGAACAGACATTTATGCTCTCAAAGTTTGAAATATCTGTACAGATGATTGATACTGGGCATGTGTGTTCATCTCCAATAAGTACTTATTGGGGTTACCAATAAGTAATTATTGTGTTACCAAAGATCATCCTGGCAATGCAGCTCTTCTACAGTGAACTGATCACACAGTCTAAGGGGCAAACTGAGTTAACACATGAAAGACAAAGACATCACACCCTTACAGATGCTTTTTGTACTGTGTCCCAAGGAACGAATATACAAAACTTATTTTTATAGAACAAATGTTGCTTTGCTAGCATATTTAGAACACATTTTTATTTCATACTGTGACCCCTGAATATTATAATTCTAAACAAAATTTCCATGCTTAATTGTGTTATAACTAGCAAAGATCTATTTTTTGATCAGAATCTAAAAAAAATAATGTGACACTTTAGTTTTAAGAACATGAATAATTTCCTACTTATATCCATTAATGGCTATCTTTTGCACTTCTTGAAAATAAATTTTTAAAGTAATGCAGTTTTATAGTTGAAGACGTCAGTAGGTCATACACAAATTGTAGGACTAACAGTTTGCAAAATAATAAAAACCTTTATTGCTTCTTGACTTCTATTTTTCTCAACATAGACCTTTTAGGAGAGTGAGAGAAGGAAAGAAAGAAAGAAAGAAAGAAAGAAAGAAAGAAAGGAAGAAAGAAAGGAAGAAAGGAAGGAAGGAAGGAAGAAGGAAAGAAAGAAAGAAAAAAGATGAACAGATGTATCATTTTACAATTTAAAAATATTTCCAGCATCTAAGAAAACGTGTCAAATTAAAACATAAAATGTAAATGTACTGCAGGACAAAGAAGTCCATTCAGTGTCATCAGTGCATGGTAACTGCCAATGAGTTTCCAATAATCCTTATTAATGTCTTAAATGTCTGATCATTATTTTGGTTGAGAAACAGCACATTTCAGATATACTTCTTAAAGTCAGAATGGGATTTCAAAGGTCATTCTTTACTTTTGCTGGAATTTGTATTCCTTCTATTAATAAAGATTAATTTGCCAAGCAAAGAGATACATAATAGACAGAGTTGGGTGTTAATAGTTATAACAATGCTTTCAGCATGATTTCAGCTTCTTATGAATGCTTCGATTTAAGAAAGAATGAAAGTTTTAAGAACATGTCACCAAGCAAAGGAAAAGTAAGCAACATTAAGATGACCATTCTTTACCTGTATCTGAAGTTCGTGAAGTAAAATGCACTCTTTCCTTGGGTGATACCTCTGCATAAACCACCTCACTTGCCATTTTGAAAAGATGCTTTCAGATCTGCAATCAAAATGGATTCACTGAAGTAGTAGTAGCCCGTCTTACATCCTTTCTGGCCTCCCCCTACCCATCACCCCACCTTAAGTGAAAAGAAATTTTTAGATGTCTGTAAAACGGAAGGAAACTAGATAGTTTTTTTTTTCCCCAAATGTAAATTCTCACCTTGTAGCTTTCAATAAACAGTTCTTAATTCTTAGTCCCTTTTGTTGGTGTATGTTCTACTAAAAGCAGTATAGCTATGATTTTTATCAACTTTCCCATAAATTGTGACCTTCAACTCACACATAATTTTTTTTTGGAACCTGAGCTGGCAACATGCTGAGTATGTACATATCCTCCTCAAACCAACCGGACACTAAAACATATTTCAACAGAAAACTCAGATTATTAGATTTCTTCAGTTTGTGATCATCAGATCACTTCCTCCTAAACTTCATTAGTTTAGGGTTGAAACCAGAAAGCAATGATGAGGAGAGGAACGGAGGGAATATCTGACAGTGCTGAAACATCCCATTTAAAGACTCTTGAGATAATTTTTATCTGTGTTTTTAATTATTTTTTATTTATTTCATACTGAGTAAAAGTGTTTTTTAAAGTTGTATTTGAAACAAAATATTGCTATTAGGCCAACTTTCTTTTTTCTTCTGATTTTTCTCCACACAGAAATCTCTAAATTTTTTTGGTTTTATGGTAACTTAAAATGATGCCAAAACTTTGAATTCTTCTCCCAGAGGAACTTCTGCTCTTCAACCAGCTCTAGACGATATGCTAATCCTCACATCCCAGGGGCATTATTAAGATCAGGATTAAACGGGGGCTGAGACTGACCTGTGACTGCTCTGCTTTTTGGTCATCAAATGTTCTCATTAAATGCAGACAACATGCTGCTTTTTTTTTCCAGCGGAGGTGTTAGTTCAAGATAAAGTCAGTGTAGTCATCATGTGGTAAGTCAAGAAGTGCAATATTTTGCCCTCTTGGGACCAGCTGTGGAAGTAAGATGAACAACATTTTGGCTTTTTCAGCTTCAATTATTAAACTCTTACTTACATGAGAATGAGCTGGCACAATCCTGGTAACTAAAAGGCTCTGTATGATTCCCTCTTCCTCCAGGAAAAGGTTTGAGGTGAGATAATGTGCTGCTCTCAGTCTTATCTACTTTGAACAGAAAAAAGAGGAAAGGTTAAGTCAAAGCATATTGTTCTTTTTTTATTCTACTCCAATGACTCTGTAAATATACTGGAGGGCTTGCTGAAAACTGTTAAGTTCAAACTGGAAAAACAGTGATAGTCATAGAGATGAATTCCCAGAAAGAGAAAAGAAGCAGAAAAAAAAGAAAGGCAGAAAAATAGCCATTTCATAGACAAAAAGAAGAAAGTGAACATCCCTAGATGAGACATATGAATTGTATGGGACCAGCATATCAACAGCGCCAGGATTTAATGCAACTACTTTTTGTTTGAAGGATCTTTAGGAAATTGTTGTACATATGCCTCAATAAATATATATACATTTAATATATGTGTAAATTAATCACATATTCCTACGTAATGCCATGGTAACAGAGTGTAAGTTTTCAACCTCTTTATTAACAGTGCCAGAGAACGAACCCTCACCCCCAGGGCAGGCCTCCAGCTGCCTGCTGGCACTGTAGGCATGCCTATACCATTCAAGGACAATCACTCTGGAGGCACTAGGATGTATGCACACTGTATCTTAGTCGGTTAAACTATATCCCACAGGCATCTCAAGCATGTACCACACTAACTCACCTGTGCCATGCACAAACACTGCTGTGCCACCATGCTCCTTATCTGGGTGCTATGCACTGCACAAGACCACAAGTTCAGGTCAATACATGACCTCTGCTGTCACTCAAGCTATGTAATAGCTCATCATTGCCTAGGACTGTTGCGACATCTGGTTCATGCAGTAGGATGATTGCAGGTGAGTTTGCATTTGACGGTGTGGGTGTGCCATCCTTGAACAGTGTGTAGGGAATGGAAGAATTTGCTTGCTAATGGCATTTTCTGTAGCTCTGGGCCATCGTGAGCAGCCTGGTTCATGCTCATGATTAAGAACAGTCTTTGTCTGTAGAGAGGATGTTCCTGGCAAGGGAGAGAATCACCATCAGGCTGGCCTGCATTACTTTACACACCTGGGATGACAAGTGGTGGAGAGGTCACACTCAAAGCACATACCTTGGAGCCAGGTCCTGCCCTGCAGCAGCAGCTCTTGGCACAGCGGTAACAGAGGACATACCGCCCCCTGCTGCCTACTTTGCCTAGTCTGTCCTGTCAGGAGACATTCAGGGACCTTAAAGTTCATCTAGTTCCAGCTCCCTTCCAGTTCCAACATCCTTCCCTTTCTAGTTCCAACATCCTCTCCTTCCCTTAGCAGGCAGGTGATGATTCAGTTCAAAAAGACATTTTCTGCCTGACATTGCAGCCAAGATGTTCTGAGGCAGATTCTGTATGTCAGCAAAATAACACGAGGAAGGGATTTGTATTGGCACTTAGGCACTAAAATGTGCCCTCAGTGCCAGCGACGCAAAGCTAGACTGGCTTTACTAGCATCACTCTGGATTTATTTACTGTAGAGTCCAAGGCTTTTAAAGACACCTGAGGAAAGGAGAAAAGAGGTTTTGGAGGCAGAGAAGCCAGTGGTATTTCATCACTGTTTTCCATCATGTGTATTACTAGTAGCACAGAACTGACAAAATTGTTTTGTCAGTGGATTTGGGGAGAGCATGTAAATATTTACCTACCACTAGAAGGATATTTCAAGGGTTTGGAAGAGGCCTTTTGCTCTCTTACATTAATCTTTTGCATTTTAATAACACAATAGTCACTACATGTCTCTACTGCACCATAAAATATATCAGAATTTTGTTCCATTTAAACTGAAGAAAATTTTATATGCTTACGTAGCCTTTCTTAAAAGTATGAATTGCACAGAATAACTTGTTAGAGATAGCTGGAGTGTGAAGGAGAAAGAAACCTGGAAGATAAAAAAGGAGTGGATGAGATAAGTATTGGCACAGAAGACTTAGCAGTAAGCTTCTCCTAGCCAAGACCAACACGGTAAAGTATTGTAGAGATACTGGGACATAACTGCGCCCCTGTAACTGGAAGACAAGCTTAAGCAGTTTAAACCAATCCTGATGGGGGGACAGGAGTGTGGGGGAGATGGAGAGACAGTAGTGCAGACAATCATGCAATAGCCATATCCTATGATTAGTGACGATGGTAGCAGAGATGGAGGAGGGTGTCAAAGACCACGGTGCATATCTCAAGATCTTTGGCTGAACAGACCATGAAGGTCATGTCAAGTGATAGGACTTCAGTAGGGCACAGCAAGCAGCATGCTGGCAAAGCTCCGAGGGAAGAGATGTCTAGCTCCAAGCAGCCGTCTCCCAAGAGCAGACAGTACCTATCCACCTAAGACTGATCTGTTTGATTTCTTGAGTTTCTGCATCTAAGCCTGCTCTGTCCCAGGACCTGAAGCTCCACTGTAACTCCTAGTTAAAGGAAATCCCCTGGTTTAGGCTAAAAGAAACAGCTTTTGTTTTTTTCACCCTGAAATCAATGATAGCTGATTGTTGTTCCTGCACTAGGGCAGAACAGGAACTGACAACCAACATTTTCTTTTAATGATTTTTTAATTTTTTTTTTCCATGGTTTTGAGCTCTTCACTATGGAGAATAAATTTGTATGATTGATATCCAAAACAAGTACATAACTTACTTATCTAAATCTCCATGAATATAAGTCACTGTATCACTTTCGTGCATAAGCTGAAGAGCTGACTATAGCTGAACAGGCAAAATAACAGCCACTGAGAA